>VDFB02331901.1:0-21102 GCA_007258455.2 Sequoia sempervirens
AATGGTGTACAAGAACACTAATCTCACTTGAGATGTATCGATTATTGGGAGCACTATAACTCATGGAGATATAATCATCAATTGATTTTGAATACATGCCATATCTAGTTCAACCAAGTATTGGAAATGTATAATTTAATAAAATTCAAAATTTTATCTTATTTTGTACCATTTTTGTATTGTTGACTAAATTTATCTAATTAAATGCATAAATCAATGCAAGGCATGTTTATACAGTTATTGCAAATGAAGATAATGAAGAAGGAATGGGTTATTATTTGCATCATTGCATTGAGGAAAAAAATTAATTGGATGCCCTTATTATAGATGGAGAATACATTGAGTATCCTACATGGTCAATGGTTGTTACTAGAACATGGCTCAAAAGGTGCCTAATGAAGAACTTTGATGTGTGGTTGTTCCAGAACTTTGGCACATATATGAAGATTCTTCATTATTTAAACCTTTTTTTGGCATCAAACATTTGATTGATAAAATATGAGGAAAGATCTATATGATTCATTGGATTGAATTGGTAGCATGAATCTCATCTTGTATATAGTTTGAAAGTCATATTTATACCTTTTTTTTATTTGATTTTTTTTTACTTGTTAAAATATAGGTTAGTGGTGTCAAACAAGCTTCTATCTTCTTTTCATTTCTTTTAGGGTCTTTTTTTATTGTTTGAGAGTATTATTCTTTTGATTGCAGATGAAAGGAGGGTAATAAAAGTAAGATTAATTATTTAATCATAGAATAGAATAAACTTATTATCTTGAGTATAGAACTCATATCATAAAGGAACATGTTTCATATTTCAAGCACATATTTCATATGAAAAGTACAATCCTCACACTCAAGCATAGATTTTTTATGAACATAAATTATAGTCTACATATCTCAAGTATATAATTATGTTCTCATTTACCTATATAAATCTATGTAATATTCTCATAATATCTCACTAGCATGTACAAGCCTATATTATAGGTGTAATAGTTATCTTATCTCACATATGCCCAAAATCTTAGTTATAAATGAATTTGTTGTGATTGAAAAATAGCCATTATATTTCTTTAGGAGTATCAATAAATCAAAAAAGGTTCATTATTCATCCTTTTGAATCTATCATGCCAAAAATAAAGTTGGATGGCTAAAAAATAGCATAAACCTATTTTGTTGTTTGTTTATGAAGCTTAGCTCCTAGGTAGCAACGATATAACACTTAAGGATCAATAAGAATCATCCATTTAATACATATTTTAAATCACTATGGGTTTGCATACCACCAAATAATCCATAGAGAATTTTCTTAGAAACTATTAGGGTGTTCAAAACCCCTTTTCATAATCATAACAATAAATTTTAATGTATTGTTTAATTTCATATATTTACAACATACCCATGCAAAAAACATTGGAAAGTGCAAGACCACTATATAAAACCTTCTTAGTCACCTACCATTTCCTTGTCTCTCCTTCAATAATTTAATACCATTTTCCAAAAATTTGATGCTATTATTAATATATTATATAGGCTATTTTCCTTTTGCCAAAAATATATATATATTTATATCCCTTATATATTCTCCTTGTATGATGATTTAATTATATTAGAATTAGGTTCCTAGATTTCCACCACTATTGAAGAGTAAATTTTTGTAGTCCATTAAGAACTATGATGAGGAGGTTTGATCACTACCATGATGTACTATTCCTAGTATGATGGGATGGATACCACCACCATTGGTAATTGATTTCTATGTAGATTCAATTCATTTGATAATTAAAAAAAAACCAATAATCACTCTTGTGAATATTCAAGATATTCAACAAAACTTAAATCCCTTCCATAATCAACACATAATCAACTAAAGTGTTGATTAGCTCATTCTAGGTTAGTTACTTCTTAAAGTATTTTATACTATGGTTTATATATTTGGTTCAATAAAATCATACCCTTCAAACTCATACTCTTCCCAAGACCCCTAAAAATATACAAAACCCACTTCCACGCTTCAAAATATCTCCAAAAATACCCTACCCCTATTTACCATTCATAAGAACACAAAGATAAATACCTCATATAATTATAATCATACCATAATATGGAGCCATTACCATAAAATACACAATACATGTGTGAATTAGTGACTCCTATTAACAGGTTATAAATTAAATTATTGATAAACCTAATTTAATTAGCTTAGGTAATTTGATAATCTCGTCATATTTTGAAAAATGGGATGAAGTATTTAACTATTCAATAAATAAATTAGATCAACTTGGGTAAGGTCTAATAAATGATTCTTACCTTGGGACTCAAAGGAGCCTCTGGTATATATCAAATTTAACCTAACCTAAGATGTATTAAAATTAGTTAATTGATTTTTGAGTATGAAGGATTAATTACTCCCTTCCATAATATGGATTCAATTTAGTTATCTTACCTTAAGGAGATAAGGTTAAATCTATTGGTAAATTTAATTTAATAAGATAGGGAATATATATTAAATGTCTAATCTCCTTGAAACAAAACGTGAGAATATATAACCACATTGCGATTAAATTAATCAACTAGATCAAGATCTACTTTATAGACTTTAACCTCCTTTGGACTCAATGGTTTCTTAAAACCTTTATTAATCTCAATTTAATTTTAGGTGAACCTAAATTAATATTTGGTCAAACTTTGGTCTTAAACATTAGTCTTACAAGACTTATCCTAATTAGACTAAGACTTATGTTAACCTAGTTGACACTAGAAGGCAAGGTGTCAAGCTTGTGAGTAAGATCTAGTAGAGACTATTTAGAAAATCCTTTCAAGTTAAACTTTCACATTTAAGCTAAGAGGTGACTACACAAAGGTGTGAAATTTGTATCACGACTAGAGGATGCAACCCAAACACAAAGATATAAATACCTTAATTAATGTGTTTTAAAAAATAGTTGGGTTTTTTTAGCAAAAATTTTGGGCATGACAAGATGACATGATTTTTTGATTGAAATGAGAATTTAAGTTGTTGGACTTGAGGAAATGAAGAGTTTTTATTAGGATGGAATTGATTTCTAATGCATGGAGAGCATGTAAAGAACCAAAAAAATGGATAAGATATAATGGTTGGATTGTTTGATTTAAAATGATTTATTGTTTAAGGGTGATCAATTGTATATTCATATTATTGATTTTAGTTGTATAAATATGTAGATAAGTATGATCAAATAAATATTTTTTTTTAGTTAGCTAAATATGGAAGTAAAAACATTGGTCTATATTGTTCATTACTATTTCCATAGACATCTCAGGATGAGTTATGGATATTTTGTAGGAATTTGAAGACAAAAAGAGGGTTTGAATCATTTTTTTGTTGTGGATGATATATTTTCCAAGATGGCACATTTTATAGGTCATGTAGGAAGACTAATTATGTGATGAATATCACTAACTTATTTTTCAAGGAGACTATGAGATTATATGGATTGCATTGAATTATAATTTCAAATAAAGATGTCAAATTTATTAGTTATTTTTGAGAAATTATTAAAGAAGATGAATATATAATTAAAATTCATTTCAACATATCACCTACAAATATATGGACAAATAAAAGTGGTAAATAGGATTTTAGGAAAATTATTGTTTTTTAGCAAGTGGAAAGATAGGTAATTGGGATTTGGCATTAGTGCAAGTATATTTTTCTTATATTAATTTAGCAAATAGGAGCATAAGGAAAACACTAATTTAGAGCTATATAATTAGAACCCAAGAAATATATCAAAGTTAAAGAATATTGAAGGTAGATAAATTAGGAGTGTTAAGTAAAGATATTTTGTTGAGCATATGGAATGATTGCATGAGGAAGTCAAAAATTAGTTGGAAAGGATGAATGTTAGGTATAAAGAGAATGATAGTAAGAAGAGGATGCATAAGTAATATGAAGTTGGATATGAAGTGATGGTATGTTTGAGAGAGTAAATATTTATATGAAGAACTTATAATACGTTGAAGATGTGGAAATTTATACCATGTAAGATTATGGGAAAATATTCAAGTAATTCTTATGAAATAGAGTTATGAGAAGATTTCAAGATATATCCAAAAAAAATTATTTTTATTTTTATTAGTATCATGAATAAATGGAAAAAGAAGTACAAAATTAGATTGGATAGCATAAATCCTAGAACAAGTTGAGACAATTGGGCTTGTAAAGAGATCATACTTGACACAACATTGCACTTGGAGGTGTTGGTAGAAGGATATATTATGATTTACAAGTTTTCTCTCTTCATTCTATGGTTCCTTCCTAGAGGTTCGTCTTCATATGATTTGGGAGTATTGTGTTGACATGTTGTGAGAGAATATGTAGCTAGTTGGGTTGCATGTGTGTATCATTGTGATTATTCTTGGTACTTCATGTTTTTATCATTTATCACACCTCGGTATAGTATTGATTGGTAGACTTGATATGCCTTGATCTTTTTCATAATTGGCATTAGCCATGTAGTGGGAGTTCCTAGATATGTATGTTCTTCATTGATAAGTTTGATACAGGGATTTTGATTGTGATTCATGGGTTGGACATATGTTGTTGGCATGATTTTATTGGTCATTTATACCTAGGAGGTATGGATGGTTGGATGTATTAGAATGTGTTGTGGATTCTATCTGATCATGTGGGTTTTTATCTTTGACAGCAGCTTGGAGCCTTTGTTATCACTTGGATTTGATTATTGTGTTCTTGGATTGGTGGATCTTCACCTTGGCATGTTCCTTTTCTTTCATAGGTGGCACATTGGAGGATGATAGGAGTTATTGCTCGATATGATGGTCACTTTGGTTTTATTGCAAGTATCTTGATGGAGCATGATAGCATGTTGGAGATTCATGTGGTTTCATGTATGGCTATGATGATTTATTTTATTGATTGACCCTTATGCAATGTATATAACAAGTGGGAGAATATTAGGATTTAGTGTTGTACACCATTGCATAAATTGTTATATTTTAATGTTGTAATTAAGTAATTATTTAATTATGGTGCACCTAGGATGTGTTTTTAGCAACATTAGATAATTATTTGGGGCCACATGTAAAGTTGTATTGTCACATTGGGTTTATTATTTTATGTGTGGGAGACATAGGATAATAATTTAATATTTGGGAAAAGAATTTAATAAAGTGAAAACTTAGTACCCAATATTCAATTAGGGTTCAATGGTTTTATATTTACATGGTTTTGTGGCACATGGTTATATCTTACCACTTGGTTGTATTTTTGTGAGCTTGTGTTTATAAAAGCAAACACATTATTAGTGGTTAAGGTTGGCTAGGTGAATGGCCTATAATTATTGAGTCTTTCTAAGGAGTTTGTATGTGAAGCACAACATGGGATGTATAGATTCATGCTTGGACACATGGAGGATGCATTGGAGAGGCTTGATGCTTCATAAGTATTCATGGTAACCCTATAGGTGCATGTATTATTTTATTGTTGAATAATAGATGTAGGTATAGTATTGGAAATGATTATGGTGTCATGGATATGCAGGTACATTTGAGAATTCACATGACATGATCATGTACATGGTTGTTTGATGGTGATATGGTTTTTTGTTAGGAGGTTCTTCTTATCTCCTAGATGCTTGTTTGGTTCCTTGACTATGGTTACTCGTTTGTGGACATGTTTGGCGAATCAAATATATGGTTGATTTGGTGTTTGAGTCTTGATGTCTATAGGATTATCTTCTTTTATATCTTGATTTGTAGGTTACTAATGTGATGATGTGTTTGCATGCTTCATTTCTTGGGATCTTTGAGTTATTCATTTAGGTGGATTGGTCACCCCTTTGGTTATAGTGGGATGACTGAGATGTAGACTATCTATATCCATGAGACTTGGTTCAATGTTGATGTAGAATTTGTTAATTGACCTTGCTTGCGGTCATTTTTGCATTGGTATGTTTCTTTGGGATGAGAGGATGGATGATTAGAGTACCTAATTAGTCAATTGTTAGGATTTTGTTGGCTGAAAATTCTATAATCCCTTTTAAAATATTACAAAACTTAAATCCAGCCACAGTTATGTGAGATAGAATCTCTCCTCTCAAAAAGGGGAGGCACCCTTCTTACTACTTATTGAAACTAAGGAAAACTAATAAAATATTTATGAAAATGTAGACTACAATAATGATATGGGGGTGTGTCACATTCATGATTCTCTCTTTTTTCAGAGAATATGTTTTACAATGTTTCACGATTTTAATCTTTGGATGCAATAAAACTTCAAATTAAAACTAAGCAATAATTCCAATACCCCTAACTTTTCAAATAAAAGTCTAGGAATACCAATATGATAAATACAAGTAACAAACAAGAAAG
Source organism: Sequoia sempervirens (assembly GCA_007258455.2). Lineage (NCBI taxonomy): Eukaryota > Viridiplantae > Streptophyta > Pinopsida > Cupressales > Cupressaceae > Sequoia > Sequoia sempervirens. The sequence goes on from VDFB02331901.1 coordinate 6,379, forward strand.
CTCATGGAGGCACAAAGTCATTTTGTAGTTTCCGATAGCGAATTCTTCAAAATAGTAACCAATGTTGTAAAAGAAGCACAAAATCTTTGATATACTTCACAATTAGATCCATGAAAAACATGAACAATTATAAGCACAAAGTCTTATAGATAATTCACCAATAACATCAGCAATATCATGATTTCAAGCAATGGGTGTAGCTCAAATTCTACACAGATTTACTCAAAATCCATTTAATCCCAATTACTAAACACTATCAATTCAATCAAATAACAAGATAATTGTCCCAACACAAATTTTGGTGTACAACTTAGCTTCTTGATCAAAAATAGATTCACAAAAATGAACTCAAAGTTTTAATATTGCTTCACAATTGGGTAGCACTTCATTGTTTAAGATAAAAGGTAAATAATACAAAGGAATCCTCTCAAATTTTTAGATAGGAGTGTTGAACATCTGGAATACTTAGAGGGGGCGTGAATCAGTATTTCATAAACCCGTAATAAAATCCACTTAAACAGTATCACAATTCTAATAGAATCAGCAAGAGTAAACATAGAAACAAGTCAATGCAATCATACACATGACCACCAAGATTTTATGTGGAAAACCCAAAATGGGAAAAACCACGGTGAGGGTTAACTCACAATATATTATATCCAAATGCAAAATATTATGGGGCTCACTGCTAGGGCTCACTATCCTTAAAAGGCTCACAGCCTAAGTACAAAAGATGGCTCACTGCCAAAAGAGTGAACTAATGGAATACACCTTTAATGTGCAAGGTTCAATTCCACTCAAGCTCAAAAAATAAAGTACTGCTTCACACAATAGTCACTCAACAAAACTGCATTGATCATAACTAATAAAGCATTTAGGCTCAGATCTTCACACACTCCTCAATCCTCTTCGTATTTCACATTCACTGCTCATGTGTGTCTTCTTCCACTACTCTTCTCATCATACTCAAAACACCATGTATATATAAGCATATCTTAATCACCAATTAGGTCGGCACCATATAAGGTTTAAACATTTCATCCAGATAGTGCATTATGCCAAGTCGGATATTAGTCTTCATAATATATTGCATTCATTGAATTAGTCAAGACTACAATACAACTCTCCAAACCAACAAGTAATTCTCAAAGCAAACACCTTCTGGATTTGAGAACACATTAATTTCCCATCATACTACCAGTAAAGAGGTTGTCAGCAAAATCGCAGCATAAGAATGTTCATTTTAGTAGAATGTGAGTCTCCCACACAATATACCACACACAGAATAATAGTAGGATACAGAGTTAAACTTTTTCAACGATAACCTTTTGTTCACAGTAAAAGACATCTCAAGATCCAGGATATAGCTATCTAAATGAGTCAAGAAAATTTGGTTAAAATATTATACTCATATCAGATCTTACGATGAGTTCTAGACTCAAATATCAACGCACTGATCCATCACAAAGGAGTATTACCGGCAGAGTACAACTTCCGAAAAACCAAGAAAACTTCCCATTTAGTTATCACCATATACTTATTACCATGTTGACATCAATGACAACATAGGAACAACCAACACAACCATCCATACTTCATGCTCATGTTTCAAAGCTTCCAATAAGGAGAGGAGAGATATCTAGGAAAAACCTTAACTAACTATTGACTTATTCAAAAATGTTTTCCATGAATGTAGGAGAACATTTCATTTTTACATGTAATTACATTTTTCAAAATGGCATGTAAAATGTCAAAACTTACCTACATAAAGCATAGAAATTGTCTAAGTCCAGAGATGCAAGAAGATTTTATGGTTCCTTGATCTTGGCCTAGAAATCTTCATACTTCTTAATCTCATGCATGGTCACCTCATCTGGTCCAATGGTGTAGTCAATGATTGCATGAACCTTTATGATGGACTTCCTTGCGGTAGAGTAGATCTTTTTGCACCTATTCATATGCATTTTGAGGTTTTCCAAAGTGATCTAAACATCACACAAGGTGAACATTGAAGTAATTGAAAAGGTTTCATCTTCCACCTACTTTTGGATAGCTTCTTTGAAAATCTAGGCAATCTCACTTACCAGGATTAAAGTATGATTGTCATCACAGATTTTATTAGGAAACTCTTCAATCCCATTCACCATAACAATACAATGTCCTTCAACATCTTCTTGCACTTGTTGTATGTCTTTGATGAGGGCCTTGATAACCTGTATGTGGTTCTTAAATGACTCGTTTATTTCAACATACTTTTCTTTGTTGGGAATAACCCCAACTTCACTAGTTTGCTCAATTTGGTCTTCTTCATTTGTAACCAAAATCTGAGACTTCATTCCATCTCTTTTTGTTCCATGGAAAGTATGCCTTATGTTTTATCCAATTCTAACTTCATCTTGGATACTTGTGCAATCTTTTCATCAGCAACAACTATGATTTGTGATCCCTATTCTATTATTTTGTCGAAAAACTCATACAATACATTACCTTTGGATTAATACTTTTCCAATTTCTAAACTATTGGTTCCTCAACATTCACCATATCCATTGGTTGCACATTCCCTGAGGTACCCATGATCTTTCTCAAAACTGATGCATATTTTTCAGCTCTTTCTTTGTACATATCCCTAGCATGTTCCATCTTATCAAGCTTTTCTACCAATTCATTTAGAGTCACTTGTGCATCTTCCTTGGCACTTGCATTAGTGGCCTTCCCAAGCTAAACCCTAGTCACTTTGTAATCTTCCATACTTACATCACCCCTATCTTGTGGAGGTACTCCAATATCCACATATTTATGGCCTAACTTGTCCACATGGAGTCTAGAATGAATCTTTTCCTCTTTCTTCCCTTTAGCTTTTGGAAGTACTATCTCTTCAGGATCTAGCTCATATGGAGAAACCATTTGTTTCTCATGCTTAGATACTTGTGAGACCAACCAAGGAGGAAGAGATGAAGTATTATCTTCTTGACTCAATGTTAATTCTTGTGTGGTAGATTCCTCTATAGGAACAGGTGTTATGGTAACAATTGGTGTTGTGTCATTCATGATTGAACTAGGAGTTTGCAAACTAAGCAAATCCTACAATGATTCCTTCATAAACCAATCAAACTCAGCTTGGGAAGAAATATATGAAATATTCTGAGCCAATTTTTTGATTTTTTCAATTATCAGTTTACAACATTACAATCAAATACCCGTTAAGGTTAGAAGATAAACCCAAACGTACTGAAGCAACTCTAACCAGTATGGCACCGATGATGGCGAGCATTGGTCAGAGGATCTAAAATCAAACTACTTATGCTGTAACTCTAACCAGTATGGCGCGGATGATGGCGAGCATTGGTCAGAGGATCTTCTACTCTAAATGCAGGAAAGGGAACTCGACGTCAAGTATGTGCTACCCAATCCAATGCGGAGTGAGGGGCGACCATATGACGGAGTGATTACAATGACAATGCTTGAAAGAGAAATGCTGAAAGATAAAACTACTCAACACCCAGAATGTGCTTGCTACCCAGGATGGGAAGTAGCTACCATAGGGCGGAGATTTATCTATTACAAACTTCAAATGAAATTGAGGATTACAAACATAATTGAACAAGCTTAAGAATCACTGCCAGTACTACTGTCAGTTTACAGAGTGAAGATCATACGCCTGTCAAGAGATTAGAACTGGAAACATTAACCATTACAATACAATAATAATCCCTTGGCGTGATTCAAGATGCCACATCAAATTCTCACAAGGAATTGGAAATAATACTTATGTTTTCTTTTGTTTCCACAAATCTGTATTTTGCAGTTCAAACCAGCAGCCTATGAAACTATTCAAATGCTCAAAACTCACTCTTAACTTTCCCAAATCACTTGAAACAAAATGCAATATACTCCAATAGAGATGACGCCTAGAAAGGACACTAAACACAGATCTAAAAGCCTTTAATTTATTTTGCACGAATTCCAATGCACAGTTGAATGGTACGGCTTAAGGAAAAGGGCGATCTGCTCTAGAAAATAAATGAAAGCTCTAAAAAATCTGCAAATGGGAGAAGTGGGGTGCCTAAAGCCTACAATGAAGATGGGTGAATACCCATATGCAATATTTTTGTCTTTTTGAATTTATGATTGAAAACTCAAATCTGTTGTATAGAATAATGCAATATGCTGAAACCTATAATTTTCCAAATCAAATCTAAGTATGCAATAAGCTGAAATACAATGCACGAACTTAAATGCAACTCACAATACAATGAATCACCACTAGTTGTTGTCTTGCAAACAAGAAGCGATGCCCGAGCTAGGAGGCCTTCATTCCTCGAAGTGAACCCAGAGCCAATTCGGCAGCATAACAGTACTGTAGTCCAAAGATGTGAAATGATGCTCAAAGCCTCCCTTTTATAATTTTCCAGTTGACTTCACGAAACCCTAAAATCCACTTTCAAGCCAAAACCCTAATCTCCTCAAAGATGGCGTACTTTTCCTTCAAGGTTCAATATTTGATATTTTAATTAAATGCCATGCTTTGATAAATGCGCCCAACATAAGCTTGCTTTGACTTTAGTAATAATTAAAATAATCCTTAATGAAGGCGCCACCCTCAAAAGACCACCTTTTTAAAACAACATTAAGTCAATCAACTAGGCCAAGGGGTCAACGTCAAAATATAATATTTAAAACGTGACTTTTAATTAAATGACTTAACTTATTTCTCCAAAAGTGCCCTGAAGCCAATACTGAGCAAGTCAACTGACCAAACTGAAGCAGGAATTCAACCAAGCTGAACCCAACTAAAAAGCTGCCAAAAATAGAATTTACTAAAAATAGTAAATTCCAGAAAATGCTCTGAATGCCGAAAGGAACATACCACTACGAAGCTCTCTGAAAACCCAGAAAGAATCCACCATCAAATCCACCAACTCCGAGCAAAGACAACCTCAAAAATAGGAAACCCTAATTTTACCTTCCGACTAGCCTTCGGGTTTCCAGAAAAAGGCCAACAGTCACTGAGAAGATCAGGATTGAGAAGGGGACATTACAATATATGATGGTGAGGATAAACTTGGGATAGAATATGGGGAACTTGAGGAGACATCAATACTTTGCAAGATGGATCCCATAGAAGGAGTGGAAATGATTGATTGTGCTAATGAAGGAATGGATACATTCAATGCATGTAAACTAGTTATAGGAGGAGGTGAAGTAGGAAGAGGTGGTGTAGAACAAGTGGGAAAAGGAGGAGTGTGAGGTGTGGTAGAAACAGGTGATGATGTATGAGGAGGATTTTCAATGATGTTCTCATGAGGATATAATCACATTTCCTCATTATGCCTTTCTTCTTCCTCATTACCTTCTTCCTCTCCTTGATCCTCTTCAGACTGTTCATCTTCTACAGACTCTTTAGATTCTTCACTCATATTTCCTTCTTCTTCCTCTTCTTTTGGTTGCTCCTCATATGCAAGTTCTCATTCTTCTCCAAATGGTTGTTCTTCCTCAGTACCCTACTCCTCTTCAATTGACTGTACTCTAATTTTTCCACAAGAAAATTTAATCTTAGGACCTTTATGTGAAGAAGAGGGGGAAACAGTGGCTCTATGTCTAGTTTGAAGTTCCTGCTGGTGGTTGGCTTCACCTCCTGATGTCTCTCCCTCAAACTTTGTTCTGAAAGATTTCAATCGAAAACCATGTCTCTATAACCATTCATTTGTGATGTGTAGAATGGGAGCAAGTCTTTCCCTGATGGAAATGCTCTCTTTCTTGGACCATTGTATTGGGGGTAAAGGTTTACTGGCAATTTCTTGTTCTTCATATGCAAAATCTATAATATTGCCAGGATCTTCAAAATCCTCTAGAATATCAACCAAGCCTAGGTCTCAGATCTACTCCATAGTTAATCTACAAAATTCCATTCTTCAGATGTCCTCTTCATCTCTACACTCTGCCCATATGTCCTCAAAACGATAGACATGGTGATGATCCTTCTTGAGTTTTCTATTTACATTTTTGTATTCAAAATAAAATTTGTACCTTTATGACCTTATGGTCATAATCTGCATCTCTACTGCTACTTATTTTTCCTTTTGCACACTTTGAATAAAATACCTTCCAATAGTAATTAGAAACTTAAAGCCTATTTTGTGAATTGCTTGGCATTCCTTGTGAACAGTAATCAATTGCCTACATAATTCCATTAATACCCACCTATCAGAGGGATATCTTGGCAACATGTATGGGCATCCAATGTAGCACCCTACTCTCAAATATGTAAAAGTAGGAAACTGCAAGAAAATACATCCAAACTTGCTAACAACTTTGAATGCCTCGTCAAATATTCTTTTCCTTTCTAGAGTTGAATCAAACATAAAAAGTAGTAGCATGAAGAAAGCATCATTGACTCTCCTAAAATGCTTGATACTTTCTCTCAAGGTGATCTAAGAGTAGAAATCATATACCGACACAACACTTTTGTTTCCTTTCATTGTCAATCCTGAAAATTGTCTCATAATAGTAGCAACATATACAAGGTAGGAGGTCATGTAAAACTTCAAGGTTGTTTGTACATTGATTAGTTGATCATGAATCTCATCACTAATTTGTGTACCCCAGTTTATGTATACCTTCTTCCTCCTGATGATTCAGATGTACTCGTACATCCAATCTTTGGAAATTAAATGAGATGGGTAATCCTTTCACCCTGCTAAGAAGAGTGATCATGTCTCGGACATCTTCCTTGAAGTTACTTCATGGAATACCTTTAGGCCATCTAGAGATGGTGGGCCTTGGAGTCTTCAACCATTGTGAATTGATCAATTGTTTGGCTTTGTTTAGATCTTTATCATAAGCCTCCTATCCTTGTTGAATGGAAATAGTTGTATAATTCTCCATGTATGGAACCCGAAAAACTATGTCAAAGAATTTTGGATCTAAACTCATCATAAATTTCCAAAAAGGATCTCTAACACTCCTATCATCCCTAATATAGTGTGAGGAAACTTGAAGAAAAAAATTTAGAGAATGAGCAACAACTAGAAATGAAGCTGCTCGATGTCAATTACTATGGACGATTGCTTGCAAATCTTCTTCCAATGGTTTCTTTTTTGTCCTCTTTACAAAGTCTTCCATGTCAAGGTGACCAATTTATGTGTCCTTGATCTCATCGATCTTGGAGGTTACAATGGTGGTCAGGTAGATGCCTTGATACTTGTACTTCATTTTATCTTTCTTGGAAGATGATGGAGATTTTTTTTGTTGTCACTAAGAACACAAAAGATTACTGAAAACCACCTCTAGAGAACACCTAATGATAACTAAAGGTAACTTCAAGGAAACATGAATTTATCATACGTTAGGAGCATATGCATCATGGGAGCAAATGGAATGCGTGAAGCTAAGAAAGCATTTTGGAATGAGAAAATGTGGGCTATGGAGCATGGAAGATGGAGCAAAAGCATAAAGAATGAAGTTTGGAAAGCAATTAGGAATAATTTTGAGTGTTAGTGAAAATTCTGCTTTTTGTGCAAGGGCATTGAAAATTAGTACTCCTACACTTGAGCGAAACTACATTTTATGTAATGGCGCTAAAAATCAGCGCTTTAGCATGATTTGAAAAACTTGAAGGATTTTGGTGTTAGAGCACTAAAAATCAGTGCTATAGAATTTGGGAGGAAGTTTGATTACATGTATTGGTGCTTAAATACCCGCTTCTACATGCTTAGTAAAAAAAAAAAGTTATGTGCTAAAGCAGGCTTTTTTGCCACTTGTGAACAAAGGGGAAGACCAACATTTTGCAGGAGTGCTGATTTGCAGTGCTCCTACATCTAGGAGTTAGCAAGCATTTTCATACTTTCCAAAGTGGATAAAACTAACGCCACTACATGGTAAGTTCACTCAATCAATCTAAAATGTGGAAGTGGTGAAAAACACCGCTCCTGTATTCAGAAAAAGATGTGAAACTCAATGCATGAATGGAAATAATTGTCATCCTTGCATTAGGGGAATGAATTATGACCTTCATGGAGCAACTTCACATTTCAATATTGATGCCAATGGTTTCATGATAAACATAAAAACTAGGAACCGAAACAACTCATGAATGAAACATGGGTCGCTTGGAAAATACAAAGTGAAAAACCCTAGCTAGGTCATGGGCATAAGACAAGAAGATAAAAACAACCAGAAGAAGTAGAGAAAATAACTACTAACAAGATACCAAAAAGAAATTCTAATTCAATTGATTTAATCAAACAAAACAGGTAAAAAACCCTATAAAGAAACAATGAAAGAGAAAAGGAGTAATAAAGAAATGCCATACCCGAGAAAGGAAGAAAAACGTGAACCCTAGACTAGAGATCTTACACAAAATCCACCAACTCAAACTGAAGGAGATCTCATATGCAAGAACTCAAGGAGGAATGGAGCAATCAAGCTTAATAAACATAAAATGAGTTAATAATGGCTTAAAAATCCATTTAGAAGACTAAAAAGAAGTGCAATTAATGAACCATGAGTTCATTAATTCGTACGTATGGAGACTGGTGGGAATATGCAAGGGTGGTGAAAATCACCACTTGAGCATTTTCAAAATTGTCAAAATATAAAGGTGTAAAAGCAGTGAAAAAAATCGCTTGGACATAATAAAGACCTTAACAAAACATCACATGCAAAAGCACTGAAAATCAACACTCAGACATGTGATGACTAAGAGAGAAGTGTGAGAGTGTTGAAAAAAAATGCTCCAACACTTAGAGAATTTTCTTCACATGCTCATGTAGGGACACTAAAAAACAACGCCCTTGCATGGGCAAAAAAAATTCTAACTCTCGAAGGCAAAAAATAAAAAAAAAAATTGTTTTGAAGATTTTTGATAAACAACGAAGGATGAGAGCTCAAAGGGATGATTCAAGGCTCAAGACCATGCGTGAAGGTAAATCAAAATTTTTCTCATTTCATGTGCTTAGAGTGCACAGGCCTACGGAACGTACCAATTTTGTAGGGGGTTATCCCATGAATCGAGCACAGCTAGATTTGAGGATAACAATTGGCTCTAGTTGGGGAGATTCCTTTGGTCATTCTTAGAAATGAAAGAAGGGAGAAGAACTAAAAACTCCAAATTATTTTATCCATCCATTGGGTGTAGAGTCAGGGGACAAAAATTAAAAGACCAAAAAGACTCAAAAATAAAAAAGATGCAAAAACTGTACAAATATTTACATTGAACACCTATCACTTCATTAAGTAAAGTGTTTCAGATGTTGCCCATTGTGTGGAAGAGAAAATTGTATCCCATCTTCGTATGCCAAAAGAAAGTTGTTTTCACCATGTAACTGATGAATCTTAAAAGTTCATGTCCATAGTGAATCAAACTTTCCATGCATACCTTTTGGGTCTCATCGCTTGTCCTGCAAGAGAACAAGATCACCAACCTAAAAGTCGTGAGACTTTTCCTTCTTGTCAAAAATATTTTTAACTTGTTCTTTATGTTTTGTAATACAGTTGGCAACCAAAACTCATTTCTCTTCTAGTTCAGAGAGATACATTATTTGCTTATCAGCTGAATTTTCAAAAGTCTCATCCTCAATGGCTTTAGCCAACTTGAGGGTGGGACGTTCTAGTCTAATTGGAATTTCAGCATTCAACCCATATAAGAGTTGAAACAGGGAAATTCCTATCACCCACTTTGGATTGATTCTATCTACCCACAAAGCATCATACAACACCTTATTCCACAAACATTGATTCTCATCCACAAGCTTGTGAATTATAGAAACCAAGTTTTTATTACTAGATTAAGCTCGACCATTACCTTGCAGGTAATAGTTGGATGAGTGTGACAATGTAATACATTGGTCAAAGCAAAATTTTGTAATCTCGCTTGATGAGAAATTAGTAGAATTATCAACAACAATTTTGTTCGACACACCAAACCTGGATATGTTATTTTCCTTTAGGAAATTACACACTACCTCTGAAGTGGCATGCTTAACTAGAATTGCCTCCATCCATTTGGTGAAGTAGTCGGTTGCAGTGAGCACATAGGTGTGTCCCGCACTTGAAGGTGGATTCACTGCACCAATGAAATCAATGCCCCATTACTGGAAGGGCTCTTCAATAACGACCAGTTTCAAGGGTAAAGTTGCCAACTTTGGTTTACCTACGAATTGTTGGCATAGTTCGCACTTACGTACCCATGAGTATGCATCCTGAAAAAGTGTAGGCCAATAATACTTTTCCCTCAAAATTTTGTGGGTTGTAACTAGTGCTAAGAAATGTCCTCCACAAGCTGTCATGAAAATACTTCAACAATTTTTCTTGTTATGCTTTATCAACACAACGCAAGAAAGTACCATCTAAGGCACGCTTATACAAACCATTGTCCCACAAGACAAAAAAAATTGACATGAATTTGATGGTTCTTTTCTCCTTAGGAGTCAAATGGTCCGAACATTCTCCATACGTGAGAAAATGAGCAACATTCAAATACCATTCATTAGTAGTACTGAAAAACAACACCATTGGAAACTCATTTCAATTTACTTCAGATTCTAAAATTTCTTCACCAGGAATATTATCAGCAATGAGCTGACACAACCCTCACCCACTTACAAGCTTGATGGGCTTGATTTCCATGTCGTATTCTTGTATTTTGGCAATCCAATTGACCCTTTTCGTACTAAACTTCTGTTATGTCAAGATAGACCTGACAGTTGAATCTGGAACCAAAGCTTTAACATGGTTGTTAAGGATGTAAAACCTAAAATGCTTCATTTCCTTAACCATAGCAAAAGCATGTTTCTCCATTTGGGAATATTTCAATTCATGATTCTTCAAGGTATAGTGTTGTCACGAGGATTGCACCCTAGATGCTAAGCTTGAAGCTCAGCAATCTTGTGAAGCATGGAAACAACTTTGAGCCTATGGGTATGCTCATAGTGAAGATGAATCTCTAGATTATGGGTCGATTCCCCTTTTGATCTCCTAGAATCTAATGACTTGTATGGGAAAAGGGAGAAAGATTAATCTATAAAACTGAAGGAAACTTGAATGATAAACTATTTCTAGGAGGTGATGCACCAAAAAAATACTACTATGTAGACTTTTTCACAACTAATGTTCTCATAAATATGTTAACACAACTCAATTTGAGCACCTTGATCACAAAAATATTTCATTAAAAGGCCTTGTTTAACCTTTTCTTACTAAGAAAATAGAGCTTTCACAAACTAAGAGAAAAGATAAACTTAAGAGCACAATCAATGACCTATGATGAACTGCTATTTAAAAGATACAAAACACCAGAAATTGTGAAGGTAAACTCTTTCTATTTAACATCTTGAAGGAAAAATTTACAAAACTCTAAAACTTGCTAAAAATAAAGGACTAAATTGTATATTAATCAATTGTAAAATGACTTACAAGATAATCTCTTTGTAAAATGCAAAGGCAGAAAACTAGAACTCTAGAAAAAGACTAAGTCTTTTCTAATATATACAAAAGAAGGTAACCCCAAGGCGCCAATAGGTGGAACTCAAAGTCAATTGAAAGTGAAAACTATCACCAAAATATCTCCTCACAAGCAAAGATGAAAACCTATAAAAAGGGGAGTCACAATTGAAGTAATCTGAACTCAAAATGTTGCAAACTCCTCCCCTCAATGTGCACGATCAAAACAACTCCAAAACTAATGTCAAATTGAGGATATGTCTCAAAAACTCCATGAATAATGGCATTAATCAATGTGATCTCCAAAAGACTAAAAAATGACTCCAAGTCAAAGAAAGCATAATACTCTAGATGACTCTCGCTGACTTCAATTCTAATTCACTTGTGTTTGTTGCATGATTTTGGGGAAAGGTAATTGTTTGATTAAATACTAAATATAATCAGTTATGATTATTTTAATATTTGTCATGTGATAGTTCTCCATTTTATGCATTACATGGTAAATATTAACGTAATTAGTAAAATATTACCTTTAATATTTAATTACATTGTTAATTTTGTCGAAAATCATGCAAAAAATACAAGTGCTCCTTTACTTCAAACTCAAATGATAATCTTAAACTTGACACCCAAATCTACCTTCAAACTCACGACTCCTTTAATCATTAGGTCAATTGACTTCAATTCAAGACCATGGGAATTATTAATGTGGAATGATTTTTGTTTAAACATAAGTCAAAAATCACTCCCATTTGAATTAGTAAAAGCCTCGAAACCCTAAAACATGCCCTCATTCTTCATTTGCACTTTTGGAGAAACCTCAGCTGTTGGCTGCCATCGAACCTAGGGTTTGAGCTCAAACATACTCCATTCGTTGTTGTTTCTAAGATATTTTTATGGAGAAATCCTGCAAGAAATGTGTTGTAAGTGTTTCTCTTCCAAAAATCTAGACATTTTCCTCTGTATTTGATGCAGTGCTAGGAGGATCACAATTCAACTCAACCAATCATTCAAAGCAATGATACAAAATTCTTGCTCTTAGGTATTCTTGGCTTAATTTTCAATACCACAACTGATAAATCATCAACAATGAAAAAAATGCAACAAACTTGATTCACTTTACAACTTTCATAAATTGATTCATCTAACACAATGATTAAGTGCATTCTAGATCACATTGGAAACATTGCCTTGGCAGCCCACAATTTAATGCAACGAACTGTCATTAATAAATTCAAAAAAAAAAAATGAAGCCAATCACTTCAGTGAGATTGAAGATAACAAAATTATAGACTTTTCCTCCAATTTTTATGAAGATCCAACAGTGGAAAAGAAAGTTATTGTATTTTTCCCAAAACTGCAAACCCTAGGTAGGGTTCAGACCTGTCCTCACAAAAATGGTCATAACTTATTCAAATATTAATAAAATTTGATGAGACTTGAAGAAAATGAAATTAGATTCAAATGGAAACAAAATCCAATTGTTTTCAATTCCAAAATATAGATTGTACAATCCGTACCATCACATTTTTCAAACTCCAAATTCTGCACAATATTGTTAGAATATGGCAGTCTCACCAAAATAGTCATATCTCCCACAAAACTCAATAAAATTCAATTAGGCAAAAATAATTGTAAACTAGAAAAAAATATCTTTCCATACATATATTATACTCCATCATATGAGTCCATACCAGGCTATACAATGCACAACTTCATCTTGAAAACAATGTAAGAATAAAAAAATGCACACAAAATTTGAGGTTTCCATTCATCAAACTTCAAAAATAATGTCTCCAACCCCAAATTCGAGTTTTGGAGGGTGTCTTTATACATTTCCAACCAAAACCAACTATTTTCAACTACCTTTAGATTATTTTTTTGACAAAGCACCTTAATGACACTTTTTGACAAGTTGCTTGACAACTTTCTTGAGCAACTTTTACAATTTTTACAATATGGAACAACTTTAAACATTATTTAACAAATGACTTAAAATATGACTTCCTAAGATTCAAACACCTCTAAACTGGTTTGATAAACCTTATTATAAGACCCAATACATAATATAGAGCAACTATTAACAAATGGCCTCATGGAGGCAAGAAATCAAACAGGTGTTCCTGCACCAGTATTCTCTATTTTGCAAACATTTTTTAGGATTTCTTGGTCGTGGCCTCCATTATATTTTGTTGATGTGTTCCATTTTTTTATTCTCTATTGATGTTTCTTTGCATTCTGAGGCTGCCATGGAGAGCCTTTGATTGATCTTTTGGAGGCATTTTTTGTAAGAAAGCCAATAGATTTTGAGGAAATTTTAACAATAAACTTTGATAAGTCCATGAATCTAGCTTTTCCTCTTTTATCTAAAAAAATATGCTCAATTTGAGCTTAAGAACTTGCAAAATGAAGAGACCCTTTTGTTTTTCCATGCTTCCCTATTGTTCTAAAGTTTCTCCAATTTACATTTTTGTAGCTTTGTGAAGGAAATTCTAAGTACTTATTTTATCTTTGCTCAGCTTTGAGCCCTCTCTGCAAAAAATAAAAAGTGTTTTGAATCTCAATAAGCTTGTATAGGCCGCGGCTTCTCCATGCTATCTCTTGAATTTTCATTTCCTCTTTCAGAAAAATGATGAGAAATCTTTCCTTTAATTGTTGTATATTAGTCATGGTCGGCCCTAAGTCTCCATTTTGTTGTATTCACTTAGCTCAACCACTTTGTTCTAGGTTGTGGCTTCATTTTTGGCTTCTGGGTAAAAGAGAAAATAAAACCCCTTTACCTTTTACGAGGGTTCAATTTAAAACCCTAGCTTAATCTTCCTCCTTCTAGGTTTTACTTATCTCTTCTGTAACAGGTCGTGTCTACTTTATTTTACTTTTGGACAATAATGATTTTCCTCTCTTTGAAATCTACTTTAGCTACTTACACAAATGAACCTTTATACTGGCACAATATCATGGAACATTGACTATTGTAAACATTGACTACTCTTTCAGAAAAATGAATATATTTATATGATTGACAGTCATTTAAAAGTGGCAATTATAAAATGAAAAACTATAGTCATAAGGTAGTTGTTGTTAAAGTGACATGTAGATGGCGTTGTCCTCAATCATGAGGTCATTGTGTTTTGACCCTCCAGAATTCTTCTACTTCAAATTCTTGGTTGTATCTAAGATCTCTGTAAAAGGAATGTCACTTTGTTGTGATGATATCACTGTCATCAAGGTCTACTTATTTGTATGTTACTACCTTTACTCCTCTCTTGTAAATGAGAGGATGG
>VDFB02331902.1:0-13975 GCA_007258455.2 Sequoia sempervirens
CAATTCCATGTTTAGTGGTTAAGGTTGGTTGGGTGAGTGGGTTGTCATTATTGAGTCTTTCCGAGAAGTGCATATGTGAAGCATGGCATGGGATGTGTGGATTCATGCTTGGACACATGAGGATGTATTGAGAGGCTTGATGCTTTAAAGGTATTCAATGTAACTCTTGTATTGCTTTACTATTGATTAATGGATGGAGTGTGGATGCTTTTGGAGGCTAGGTTTTTCCTCTTAAGGGTTTTCCCATGGTATATCTTGTGTTATCTTGTGGCTTGTCTATTTGATCTATTCATTATGGTTAATTGTATGCATGCTTTTTTCTCACGGGGTTATGTAGGAAATGGATTAAGAATGTGGGTTGAATGCAATATTTCCTAACAAGTCGTATCAGAGCTTTCATGGTTGATGGGTTTTTTGTTATAACCCTAGTTTGAGAGATTTCTGCAAAGTTGAAGCCATGGATATGCATGATAGATTTGAGAAATTATAAGATATGGAACACATGTTGTAGGTGTTTGTTTGCAGATTTGGGCTTTTGGGCTGTCAAGATTTGTAGGGTTTATTGCAGATTTGAAGCTTTCAAGATTTGGATCAAAAGGGTTTTCTTGGTTTGAGTTTTCATATAAGGGTTTTGTAGAGGAAATTTCATGGATGACCTCTTGAGACAAAATGAATCTCACCATTGGATCTAAGAGGCATGAGAAATGAAAAATGATATAAAATTTGACCTATTTTGGAGACGTTGAAAAAAGGACAAAAAAATTTAGACCTAGGACCCTCGACCGTATGGTTGCAGGTTGTAAGAAAAATAAAATATTAAAAGAATCTACAATGAAAAAAAATTAATCGGTCCCTTGAAAAATTCAGGTGCAAAATAATAATAAAGTTTCATATTAAAATCCTTATAAAAAATTAAAATTTATTAAAAAAAAGGAATATACAATGGGGGGTACAAGGTCTGCAGACCTGTACCTACCTTGCGTCAATCCTATCGCATTCCACACATTTTGTAATTCTTTAATTGCCAATTAGTAAATTAACAATATTTTCAGCCTTTTTAAAGTTTGAAACATTGAATTAAAATGAATGGCTAAGCAAGTTTAAAAAAAAACAAAATCCTTAGTATTTTAAAATTTAAACTAAATCATTCTTAACCACCCCCCACCTCTCCACACATTTATGAAGGTTTTAATTTTTAACTATTAAAACATTTCATCACTTTTAAAAATTTAAATTTTTAATATTTTCTAAATTAAATCCGTTTTAATAAGCAAGTGGGGTCCATATGGGGTTGCCTATATAGTGAAATTGGTTGTTTTTTTAAACTTGCATAACTTTCACCCTAGGAGTCAGTTTTTCAACTTCTTATACTCGTTGGAAAGGTGGTTCCAAGCACTATGTAGTGGTATAGGTTTGGTTTCCTGATTTTTTTGTAGTTTTGATTAGTTTTTGGAGCCCAAAAGTCAGATGTTCTTCGTTTCACGGTTTTGGTCATAATTTTTGCATACAAAATCAAATTTTTGATTTCGAATAGGTGTTGGAGAGCATGTACAATGTACTACACAGCAGATCAAATTATTTATTAATTTGTTGTTCTAGATGAGTTTGGTACTTTTTTTATCACTTATAAGACCTAGTGATTCAATATGTGACTGTGTGAGCATCCAAACGAGTCAAGAGGTGAAACCTTGAGGGAGTACATGTTTTTATATGATATTTATGATGGTACAGATGATTATCAGTTTAGTGCTTCCTAGTATAGGTTTACATGCATTTTTTCAAAGTTGGACTTTAATGGTGATAGGTACACAGGTTGCCTTCAATTTTGAGGACATGGTTTGACACAAGTGGAGACTTGGAGTCTTGTATGTGATAGTTGAGTGTAGGTACAATGATGACTATGGTTATGGTGTCATGGGTATGCATGTACATTTATTCATTGGCATGACATGATCATGTATGTGGTTGTTTGGTGCTGATTTGGTTTAGTGTTAGGAGGTTGTTCTTATCTCCTAGATGCTTGTATGGTTCCTTGAATATGGTTACTCATTTGTGGACATGTTTGACAAATTAGATTTGTGGTTGATTTGGTGTTTGAGTCTTGATGCCTATAGGATTATCTTCTTTGATATCTCAGTTTGTAGGTTAGTAATGTGATGATGAGTTTGCATGCTTCATTGTTTTGATCACCAGTTATGCAGGTGTTTGGGTTGGCCACCTATTTATTTCCAATGGGATGACTCAGATGCGGATTTTCTATATCCACGAGATTGGTATAGTGTTGATGTAGGTTTTGTTAGTTGACCTTGTCTATGGTCATTTGTGCATTGGTATGTTTCTTTGGGATGAGAGGATGGATGATTAGAGTACCTGATTAGTTGATTATTAGGACTTGTAGCATGTGTTTTGATCACGATGCCACGATAGCTTGGTACACTCATTGGTTACACACTTTTAGTGGGAGATTTTGATAGTGATAACTTGGTGGTGTAGGATTGTTTCTTGATGGTTTGATGAAAGTTGTATGTATCTTCTTAGCTTGGAGATTCTGGTTCTACTTGGTATGTTACTGACATTTCAGTTATGTGTGTATACCTAGATGATCTTCATGGAGGAGATGGTTGTCACGATGCCATGTGTAGCTCGGTATCATGGTTTAGTGGGAGTTGGCAGTGGCATGGATGCACCATTGGTGATGGTTATCTTCAAGTGATTGGAGATGTGGTTTCTTGGTCTAAAGTGTTTTTGTTATTATGTCGTGATATACTCTTGATTATAGATTAGAGTTTGGCATGTTATATGTTCTCTTGAGACCAGGATGTATGCATTGGTGCATGTGATCTCCTAGGAGGAGACAGTTAGATCATGATGTCATGATAGGTTCTTGGTTTTGCGATTGGAGCTTTGACATTGATCTTGGTGGTTCTCTTTGTATTGAGTACTTGATCATTTTCTTGATTACGTCATGATGGTGCTATGTTGCATTTGGAGCTTGGCTTGTATTGATTTGTTATAGGTGCTCATGGATACTTAGAGACGTAGGTGAGGCTGGAGTTCTCTTGGGATTAGAGACATTTGCTTGAGACAATTAATCTTTGGAGGTTTCAATAGGAATATTGAGGAGCTTTCACCTAGGTATGGACATGATTTCATGATGGATCGATAGAGGAGATTGTTCTTGAAGTGAGTCATGATGGCATTGTCATCCTAGAGGAGCATTCTCATTTCCCACTCTTGGTCTACTCGGTGGTTTATCATTTGAGATGTATTTTCCCATTATTTCTTTCAGATGTGTTATGTTTCGTGCTTTGATTTCTCATGGTAGTGAGTTGATTCATGGTGATTGATTTTGGAGACTCATTTGAGGATTGTTTAACATGAGTTTATATTGCTTTATCTTTCATAGATATGACTTAAGCTATGGATAGTTAGTTCTAGAGGATTCATTTGAGGGATGTTATAGCATGGTTATCTCCTTATGCATTTGAGTAAATATGTTATCATTCATTGATGGGGAGTTTAGGAGATGATTTATGGACTGATTTCCTTGGTTTGGGAATAGTTATCTTTGAGTTTGATCTTCTTGATTAGAGAGGCTTGCATCTAGGTAGACATTCACATGATTCATATGTTGTTTGATCTAAGAGATTGAACGTTGTTTTGGGTGTTGTTAAGTCTTCTCATTTGGGGTTGTTAGGAGATCATTCTTGACATAGTGTTGTACTTTTGAGTTGTTGGTAGGACATGTTATGGTTTACAGGTTTTCTCTCTTCATGGTTCCTTCCTGGAGCTTCATGTTCATATGATTTGGGATCTATTGTGGAACCATGTTGTGAGATATTATGTAGCTATTTGGGTTGCATGTGTGGATCATTGCTATTGTTCTTTGTACTTCATTGTTGAGTATACCTTGATATAGTGTTGATTGGTAGACATGATATGCTTTGACATTACCTATGTAGTGAGAGTTCTTGGATATGTATGTTCTTCATTGATAGGTTTGATATAGGGAGCTTGTGATTGCAATTTATGGGTTGCATATGTTGGCATGAGTTTACTAATATTGTTGATACCTAGGAGGTATGGATGGTTGGATGTATTAGCATGTGTTGGGGATGCTATTTCCGATCATGTGGGTTTTTACTTGACAACAACTTGTTTGGAGCCTTTGCTATCACTTGGATTTGATGCTTGTGTTCTTAGATTGGTGCATCTTCACCTTGGCATGTTTCTTTTTCTTCCATAGGTGGCATGTTGGAGGATGAGAGTTCTTTCTTGAGATGGTGGTCACTTTGGTTTTATTGCAAATATCTTGATGGAGTATGAGAGAATGTTGGAGATTGTGTGGTTTAATGTATGGCTATGATGATTTATTTAATTCATTGATCCCTTATAAAATGTATACAAGTGGGAGAATGTTGGGAAATAGTGTTGTACACCATTGCATAATTTGATATATTATAATGTTGTAATTAAATAATTATTTAGTTGTGATGCACCCATGGTGTGGTTAATCACATAGGTAATTATTCGGGGACCACTTTGCCATGTTGTATTATAACATTAGATTATTATTTTATCTGTGGGAGACATAGGATAATGATTTAATATTTAGGGAAAGTATTTAATAATTTGAAAACTTAGTACCTAATATTAAATGAGGGGTCAATGGTTTTATGTTCACATGGTTTTGTATAATACGGTTTTATCTACCACTTCTAGTTGTATTTGTGTGTGAGTTTCTGAATCTACAAAAGCGCCACGTTTAGTGGTTAAGGTTGGTTGGTGAGGGGGGTTATTATTATTGAGTTCTTTTGAGTACATATGGAAGTACAGTGGCTGTGTGATTCATGCTTTGGACACATGAGGATACATTTAAAAGGTGAAAACTTAGCAACCCAATATTAAATAAGCAATAGCGGTTTCATGGTTCACATGGTTTTGTGGTAATACGTTTTATCTTACCACTTAGTTATTTAGTGAGCTTGAATCTGGCCAAAAAGCAAGCACATGTTTAGTGGTTAAGGTTGGTTGGGTGAGGGGGCTGTCATTATTGAGTCTTTCTGAGTACATATGTGAAGCATGGTATGGGATGTGTGGATTCATGCTTGGACACATGAGGATACATTTAGAGGCTTGATGCTTCAGAGGTATTCATTGTAACTCTTGTATTGCTTTATTATTGATTAATGGATGGAGTATGGATGTTTTGGAGGGATGGGTTTTACCTCTGAGTGGTTTTCCCATAGTATATCTTGTGTTATCTCGCGGGTTTGTCTATTTGACTCCATGCATTATAGCTACTTGTATGCATGATTTTCTCTCTCAGTTAAGCAGTAGGAAATGATTAAGAATGGTTGAATGCAATTAGAGGACTTTAAGAATCCCTTAGCTAAGGCGTAGTAACCTCAAGTAATCTTGTATACTTCGATAAAAATATTTTTATTGATAAATTTTTTCATTTTTCAAATAAAAATATCTCAATTGGCGAATCTTTTCTAATCGTTAGAAGTCTATGGAAAATCCTAGTGAATTACAATTTTTTTTAATCCAATAAAATATTTTCATTGGCGATTAAAACCTTTTTTCAAACCGATAAAATATTTCTATTAGCGAATAAACCTGTTTTCAAAACACAAAAAATATTTTTGTTGGCAATTAAAACTTTTCTTCAAACCAAAAAAAAAATTCATTGGTGAATTAAACCTATTTTCAAATGAAAAAAAAGTGGTATGCCAATAAAAAATCATAGTGTGGTTGGCGAAAATATCAAATTCCAGGTCAAATTTTCTGCACATTCAAATTCCTTCATAAAGTGTCTAGAATGGGGACAACTGTCAACATATTTATTATGTCTGAAGCTAGATGTCAGTGCAAAATAATATAACTCACAATCATTCGATGAATTTTCGATGGACGACTGTAGTTGCATTCCAGAAGCAAATCTCTGAAGCACTAGACTTGCGAATTGAAACCTCTGGAATAACACTAGAACTGTTAGATTTCTAGAAATCAATGGTTGACATTTTATTACTTATTAAATCAGTTAAAGTCATGACAACCAAAATAATATTTTATCGTTGACTGGCTACTAGTAGTTGAAGGTCACTTAAGTTATGACTTAAGCCTTTGGAGTCATCATGGTGACCGACCCCTCGACCTAGGTGAACGATGGGTTTGAGAAATGAATAGTCGAGATAGGGTGATGTGGATCAACCTTGACCGCTTCCTGCTAGCCTGTGGGGGACCCACCTACATCTCTCGTCCCTCAATGGGGAGGCGGGGAACTTCCACATGGAACGATTAGAATAGTCGAAGGAACTATAGCAAGGTGCAAAATATTAAGGAAATATTAAGGAACTAGTGTTAAAGCCTGCGCTACTAAAGGAGCCTTTTAAGCACATGTTTTAAAGGTAAGCAAGACATTTTAATCTGGGCCATCCATCTGGTCTGAGGGTTATGCACAAGCAAATGGTCTTAAGGTAAAGAACACATAGATGTGAAGCTCTAGATTTAATCTGGGTCGCTCCCCGACTTCCCATTGCTAAAAGTTGCGCACGGGTTAAACCCAACAGGGAAGCGGGGAGGCCGAAATGTGGATCTTCTCGTGGGTAACTTGAAATAATATTGTCACATCAATGATTAAGGATTCAAGTGGTGAATTAAATGTTAATTGTCACATCAATGATAGTGGTGAATTAAATATTAAGTGTGAGTATTTGATGTCATTGTCTTCATTCTAACTTCTATATATACTTCACCAACTTGATGTTCTTCATATCATTTATAATATATTCGGCTTTGATTTCTTTCTTCTCTATTCTCAATTTAACTATGATATTATGGAGTCTTCATGGCGTGTCATGCTACCTAAATATTTGTGGGAGAAAAGAAGGGACGATGCATACGTTAGACGGAAGTTGGGTATGGTTTTTACAATTCCTTGTGTACAGGTTGAGGATGCTATAAGAATAAATGTGGGTAGGGAATGGATTTAGAACAACCCTCGTACTCTATATTCTGAGGCACCTTCGACTTTCTTGTCAAATTACATGGACATTTTGCTCGATAAAGATTTGGTGAAGACGCTGACAATATGTTATTTGTAACCTTTCATTTACTCTATTTTTTCATTGGAGTTGGCACTAAAGCATTACAATTTTGAAAATGGGTTAATGTCTCTTGGTGGAATTTTCCAGAAAGTGGAATTGCATGCTTCTACAACACAGGCTCTTGCCTTGGTTAATATGAGATGGGGTTTGCTATGTGATACAAAAAATGAATCATTAAAGAGTCTAGAGTTTTGGAGGAAGGTTTTGGGTGATTTGCTTTTCTTCTTTGTTGTTACTTTGTTAAATTCAATTCACGTTCTACTCCTACACCTGGTTGATGGCCTCAGCTAATGTTACAAAAAAATTTAGTAATGAATTGTGTGATGTGTCACGTGTCTATATTTTATTGTACAACGTAACAGTTCTTGTGATATGTATTTTGTGACTGGTTTTTTATCACGATTAGTGGCTTTTTGGCCAGGTTGGCTATGTACTATGTACTTTAGTCTTTAGCAATAGATACTTAAATTAAAATACTTTTTCGTGGCTCCATTTTTGTAAATCCTTTTTGCTTTGATCAATATAAAAATGTGGCTTTTAAAACTAATAGTAATTATCAACATATAGTTCTGATCATAAGTGAGTGAAATCTATTGTAACTTATTAGTAGACATTGATAATGATTAAGGTAAAACAATTCATTTAATTCTCTCTTTTCAATGCGTCGAATTACTCTACCTTTCATTTATTCAATTGAAATTCTCAATCTTTTTGAAGAAAGTGTGGTTGTAGTATTGTGGGTGGCGGCGTGGATTAATGCCATATGAACATCTGAAGCAATTGATTGGATAGATTTATATTGAAAATTGCACAATGTACTATAGAATTGTAGATGATGATGTCATTAATCTAGTGATCTAGTGAAACAAGATTTGTAATGATTTCATATTGTTTGAGTAGCACTGGTGAATTTGACAGCTTGTCAGCTTGAGGTACAGTTTGCATGTAGTCAGACGTCAATCAAATTAAACATTTTAATTGTACATGTAAGGCTTAAGTTACATGAATTGATTAAGTTGGTTTTTTTGTTTGCGTGAATTGCGATTATCATTATACACAACCTCACATGTGACACAACTCATAAGTAAACAGGGATCAGGCTAGTAGTGACATTGGTGGCCCATAAATAGGGATAGTGAGCATAACTGAAATCATTCATTGAAGGTTAAAGAATTTACTATTGAGTGCAATATTCTGAATTGTCATAAGGGTATTCATTTTGCAGGGTTAATAAGGATTTAGGAAGAAGATGATGTGGTATTATTGGGGATACCCTAAATTCTCCTGCCTCCAGTTATGTAGTTACAGAGTAAAATAACAATTTCTTTCAAGTTCAAAATGGGTGGAATTGTCGGTATTGGCATGGTGTGATGGTTTATAGATGGCATTGTTGTTCTTGCCACCAAGGTTCAAACCCCGTTGGGGCGGTATTGTTGAATAGTTGTATTCCGGTTCATAGCTCTAGTCAAAAGTGTTTAGCCCCTGAATAAAAAAAGAATGGGTGGAATTGGAAAGAAGTTGATCTAGTTTACCTAACTTCTGAGGTAGGTTTTGAACTAGGATGAGGAGATCTAATGGAGATAAGCACTATCTCAGTGCATGGAAGCTGCATGCAAAAAATGGGAGCAATTTTACTACCCCTCATCTTCTGCATGACTCTAGTTTTCAATCAAAATAGATACATTTTGTATCCTCATAGGTCTCATTTCCCTAGCATGTTCATTAGGAAAGCCCCATGCATTTGTATTTTTAGAGCCACATTTGTATTTGAGAGCACATGCTTTCCCAGACAAGTCTCATGCATTTGTTTTCAGTGCCCATGGCCGACCAGACAAGTTCCATGCATTTATTTTCAGAGCGCATGGTTGACCCAGTAAGTCCCATCACCATGCATTTATTTTTGGAGCGACATTTGTATTACGTTGTCACCAACGTTCCAGCAGAAGCTTGGCGCTTACATTTGCATTTGTATTATGTAAAGTAACATATGTTATTTATACAAAACAAGAGCTTGGCACTTGCATGCTCTACTCATCTTTAAAAAAATATGTAGTAATGTGATATTGTAATTCAGTTGTAATAAAATAAATGGTTGTGTTATTCTTCGTTATTCATTTACAGTAAATAATTATTTTGAGTTAAGTGTTTATGAATCTATTCAAATCAGTTTTTTTTCCTTTAAGAAATTAATTATTATATATTTATGAAATAATTGTATGCAGATTTAAAAGTAAAACATAAAGCAACTCAACCCAACACCCAACTCGCCTTACCTTGGTTTACATTCTGCCAAGTTGGAGTTGGAAATGGGTGAGTTAGATTATAGGGATAAAAATTTTTTTAACACACTTTTGATCCAAAGGGTAGAGGAGAAGGATGTTATGTTACTTAATACAAATGGATTGTTGATGTATCAATCAACAAATACACTAAAATCACATTATAATTTTTTTGTAAATTGATATTGAATTAATCAAAATATTTTAATCCAAACCCATTTCAAAAATAATAAAAAATTATGGACTTCTCTCCTTTTTTTGATCCCCATGATCCAGATCAACACCCAACCAACCTTACCTTGGTCTTACATTTTGCCAAGTTGGGGTTGGAAAAGGGTGAGTTGGATTACAAGGATATAAATTTTTCTAAGGCACTTTTGATTCAAAGGGCAAGGAAATGGGTGTTATGTTACTCAATACAAATGGATTGTTAGTGTATTAATCAATAGGTACATTAAAATCACATTATGTTTTTTTATAAATTGGCCTCCAATTAATCAAAATATTCCAATTCAAACCCTTTTCAAAGACGATAAAAAATATAAACTTCTATTTCTTTTTTTGTTGACTCAAGAGTATCCTTGCAACCTAGCCCAACACCCAACCCGCCTTACCTTGATCTTACATTTTGCCAAGTTGGGGTCGGAAAGGGGTGAGTTGAATCATAAGGATAAAATTCTTCTAAGACACTTTTGATCTAAAGGGCAAAGGAAGATGCTATGTTAATACGAATGGATTGTTGGTGTATCAATCAACAAATATACTAAAATCATATTATAATTTTTTTGTAAATTGACTTTCAATTAATCAAAATATTTCAATCTAAACCCCTTTCAAAAATAATAAAAAGCTATGAACTTTTTTTTTTTTTTTGTTGATCCTTTTGACTCGAGTCAACACCCAACCCACCTTACCTTGGTCTTACATTTTGCCAAGTTAGGGTCGAAAAGGGGTGATTTGGGTCATAAGGATATAAATTCTTCTAAAACACTTTTGATCTAAAGGGCAGAGAAAGATGCTATGTTAATACGAATGGATTGTTGGTGTATCAATCAACAAATATACTAAAATCATATTATAATTTTTTTGTAAATTGACCTTCAATTAATCAAAATATTTCAATCTAAACCCTTTTCAAAAATAATAAAAAACTATGGACTTCTCTCTTTATTTTTTTTGTTTATCCTTCTGACCCGAGTCAACACCCAACCCACCTTACCTTGGTCTTACATTTTGCCAAGTTGGGGTCGGGAAATGGGTGATTTGGGTCATAAGGATATAAATTCTTCTAAGACACTTTTGATCCAAAGGGTAAATGAGAAGGGTGTTATTTTATTTAATACGAACGGGTTGTTAGTGTATTAATCAATAGGTACACTAAAATCACATTATGATTTTTCTTTAAATTGGCCTCCAATTAATTAGAATATTTTAATCCAAACTCGTTTCAAAGATGGTAAAAAAATATAAACTTCTATTTCTTTGTTGACTCAAAGGTATCTTTGCGACCCAACCCAACGCCCAACTCGCCTTACCTTGGTCTTACATTCTATCAAGTTGGGGTCAGAAAGGGTGAGCTGGGTCACAGGGATAAAAATTCTTCTAAGACACCTTTTATCCAAAGGGCAGACGTGGATGCTATGTTAATACAAATGGATTGTTGGTGTATCAATCAACAAATACACTAAAATCATATTATGACTTTTTTGTAAATTAGTCTCCAATTAATCTAAATATTTTAATCCACGCCCCTTTTAAAGATAATAAAAAACTATGGACTTTTTTTTTTTTTGTTGCTTCCAATGACTCGGGTCAACACTCAACCTATCTTACCTTGGTCTTAGATTTTACCAAGTTGGGGTTGGAAAGGGGTGAGTTGGGTCACATGGATATAAATTCTTTTAAGACACATTTGATTCAAAGTGCAGAGGAGAAGGATGCTATGTTACTTAATACAAATGGATTGTTAGTGTACTAATCAATAGGTACACTAAAATCACATTATGTTTTTTTTTGTAAATTGGTCTCTAATTAATCAAAATATTCCAATCTAAACCATTTTCAAATACGATCAAAAGGTATAAACTTCTATTTTTTGTTTGTTGACACAAGGGTATCTCTGCAACCCAACCCGACACCCAACTTGTCTTACCTTGGTCTTACATTATGCCAAGTTAGGGTCAGAAAGGGGTGAGTTGAATTACATGGATAAAAATTCTTCTAGCACTTTTTGTAAATTGATCTCAATTAATCAAAATATTTTAATCAAACTCCTTTCAAAGATACTAAAACTATGGACTTCTCTCTCTTTTTTTTAACCCTATGACCGGATGAACAACCTACCTTACTTTGGTCTTACATTTTTCCAAGTTGGGGGTCGAGAAAAGGGTGAGTTGAGTCCGCAGAGATATAATTTTTTAAAGAACTTTTTGGTTAAGGTGCTATGTTACTTAATATGAGATAGTTGTTAGTGTGTATTATCAATAGGTATAAATTGACCTCAATTAATCAAATATTCAATCGAACCCTTTTCAAAGGGCTAAAAATAATATAAACTTCTATTTAATTTTTTTTTTGTTGATTCAAGGTATCCTTATGACCTAGCCCAACACCCAACCTGCCTTACCTTGGTCTTACATTTTGCTAAGTTGGGGTTAGAAAGGGGTGAGTTGAATCATAAGGATACAATTTTTTCTAAGACACTTTTGATTTAAAGAGTAGAGGAAGATGCTATGTTTTTTAATACAAATGGATTGTTGGTATATCAATCAACAAATATACTAAAATCATATTATGATTTTTTTATAAATTAGCCTCCAATTAATTAAAATATTTCAATCTAAACCCCTTTCAAAGATAATAAAAAGCTATGGATTTTTGTTTTTTTGTTTTTGTTGATCCTTGTGATATGAGTCAACACCCAACTCACCTTACCTTGGTCTTACATTCTGCCAAGTTGGGGTCAAAAAGGGGTGAGTTGGGTCACAAGGATATAAATTCTTCTAAAACATTTTTAATCCAAAGGGCAAAGGAGAAGGATGTTATGTTATTTAATAAGAATGGATTGTTAGTGTATTAATCAATAGGTATACTAAAATCACGTTATGATTTTTCTTTAAATCGACCTCCAATTAATTAGAATATTCCAATCCAAACCCAATTCAAAGATGGTAAAAAAGTATAAAATTCTCTTACTTTTATTCTTTTGTTGACTTAAGGGTATCCTTGTGACCCAACCTAACACCCAACCCGCCTTACCTTGGTCTTACATTCTGTTAAATTGGGGTTAGAAAAGGGTGAGTTGGGTCATAAAGATAATTTTTTTTTAAGACACCTTTCATCCAAAGGGCAGAGGATGATGCTATGTTAATACGAATGGATTGTTAGTGTATCAATCAACAAATACACAAATCATATTATAATTTTTTTGTAAATTAGTCTCCAATTAATCAAAATATTCTAATTCACACCCCTTTTAAAAATAATAAAAAGCTATGGACTTCTCTCTCTTCTTTTTTTGTTGATCCTTGTGACTTGGGTCAACACTCAACCCACCTTACCTTGGTCTCACATTTTACCAAGTTGGGGTCGAAAAGGGGTGAGTTGGGTCACAAAGATATAAATTCTTTTAAGACACCTTTGATTCAAAGTGTAAAGGAGAAGAATGCTATGTTACTTAATACAAATGGATTGTTAGTGTACTAATCAATATGTACACTAAAATCACATTATGATTTTTTTGTAAATTTGTCTCTAATTAATCAAAATATTCCAATCCAAACCATTTTCAAAGATGGTAAAAAGGTATAAACTTCTATTTGTTTTTGTTGACATAAGCGTATCCCTACAATCCAACTCAACACCCAACTCGCCTTACCTTGGTCTTACATTTTGCCAAGTTGGAGTTGGAAAATGGTGAGTTGGGTTACAGGGATAAAAATTCTTCTAAAACACTTTTGATCCAAAGAGTAGAGGAGAAGGATGTTATGTTACTTAATACAAATAAATTGTTGGTGTATCAATCAACATGTACACTAAAATCACATTATGATTTTTTTGTAAATTGGTCTCCAATTAATCAAAATATTACAATCCAAACCCTTTTTAAAGACAATAAAAATGTATGAACTTCTATTTTTCTTTTACTTGACTTAGGGGTATCCCTATGACCCAACCCAATGCCCAATTCATCTTACCTTGGTCTTACATTTTTCCAAGTTAGGGTTGAGAAGGAGTGTCACACTAGGGTGAGACTAGTCCCTCGAGGATGTATGCAACATCCTAAAAACCACGTGCATCAAGTAAACTCAAACCTTAAAGTCAAACCCAAGACCATACCCATGACTTAGGTCTCCTCCATTATTCCAAACATAGAGATAAATATTACAAAAAGTGCCTGAAGAAATGACAATTAAAAAAAGGAAACAAAAATAAAGAAATATTGGTGAAGAAACAAAAAATCTTTAAAATAGATATGCAAAGAATAAATACAAAAAAAGAGAGAAACTAAAGAAATATAAGAGAAATTAAGTGATAGATATTGAGTGTTAATGTGATGGTATGAAAAAACTATAAAATAAATGA
>VDFB02331902.1:15837-79171 GCA_007258455.2 Sequoia sempervirens
GTTAAGGTTCTAGGGTTTAGGATCCAACTTCCAAGGTAAAAGGCTTTAGGATCATGTGTCTAGAAACAAGGTTTGGCTTCAAAGATTTGATCTATTGGGTCCATGCTTTCATTCTATAGTCCAAATTCTAGGGCCCAAGATCAAGCGCTCAAGTTGTAATGTTCAAGAAGTCTTGGATTCCAAGGTGAATGATCAAGGGATACAATATAAGGGCATATAGTCTACGGTTTGAGGGAAAAGTTCTAACATGACCTAGGTCCAAAGGGTATAGTGTCCAAATCCCAGTGTCTAAAGTTAAGGATCTAGGGATGGGGTTCAATGCCAATGGTCCAATGATTTATGGTATAGGGTATGTGTTTCTTGTTGAGGGTGCATAATGCTAAGGTCCTAGTGATCCCAAATCCAAGCTCTAAGAGTTCACAATAAATGGTATAGGTTTCTAGGTCAAGGGTTCATGATTTGTAAATCTAACTATAGGGTCCAAGGTCTGGGCTCCAAGTTTTAGGTTAAACATCTAGCATAAAATGTTTGATTTCTTAGATTTATGGAATAATTATTTTCTATAATCTAGTGTTCAAATTCTAGGGTTCATAGTCTAGTATACATGGTCTTGGATCTAAGCTCCAATCATCTAACAATCCAAGGTTCAATATTGAAGTTTGAAGCTCTAAGGTCCAAGGTTTAAGGCTAGGTTTTTGGGATCTAGTGTCCATGTTTTATTTTCTAAGGTCAAATATCTAATAGCATAGCCTAAGCACTAGGGTTCATCTAGAAGTTTAAGGTAAAGGGTAAATAGTAATATTTCTTGGTCTAGGGTCCACAAGTACAAGGCATAGCCTCTAAGGTTTAGGGTTCAAAAATTAAGGGTCTAGGATCTAAGTGTTTAGGCTATAGGATAAATATTTATCAATCTAGGGTCCATGATCCGTGAGGCTAGGGTGTAGATCAAGGTCTATGGGTCAAAAACTTAAATTCTAGGGTCCAAAGCCCAACCCATATAGAAAGAGAAAAATAGATGGAAAGAAGAAAAAAAGAAATAGAAATAGCAATGTAGAGAAACATTGAAAAGAAATAAAGATATTTAGATAATGAGAGATAACTAGAATAAAATAAAATTAAAGGAAAAAAGATACACTAAAAGAGAAAGAAAGGAAGTATAAAGGTGCATGCGAGTGGGAAATACACTATGAGAGAAAAAGGAAAGAAAAAATATGGGAAGAGTAAAAGAAAAATTTGTATAAACATAAATAAATAAAGAAAATTTTGATAAATAAGAAAAATAGGAAAAGAATAAATAATGAAATTAATAAGAGAGAAAGTAAAAAACAATAAAATGAAAGAATAAAATTCATTAAGAGAACAAAAGTATATGTATATATATACAGAGAAACAAAAATAGAAAACACCAAGGGAAGGAAAGAGCCAGATAAATTGGATACAAAAAGAAAGAAGGGTAAGAGGGAGAGAGATTGAGATAAAATAGAAAGAATGACATGAGGGGAAATAAAAAGAAAGTTACAAAGAAAATTAGTGAAAGAAGTAGTAGAGAGAGACGAAGAGAGAACAAAGTAAATATAGAGAAAAATAAAAAAGGAGAGAAAATAAGGAGAAAAGATAAAAATACAAAAAAAGATCTAGAAATAGAAATAGGTATTAAAAAATATAAATAAATAAATAAATAATATAAAAATAATACATACCTATTAAAGAAAAAAATTAATATAAACAGAGAAAAATAAATGATGAAACATGGAGAAAGAGAGATAGACACACATAAGGAGATAGAGAAATAACAAAGATTGAAAAATATAGAAACATAACATAAATAAAAAGGTTTGAGAGAGAATGATCAACATAGAGATAAAGATTTTCAAAAGAGGGGAAAAGTGACAAAGCAAGGAACAAAAAACAAATATTGATGAAGAAACATAGAAAGGTAAAAATAGAGATGGAGTGAATAAATACGAGAGAAAAATAGAGAATCAAATAGAAAAACACTAAGAAAAAATACATAAAAAGAAAGAGATAAGCATAGAAACAAATATAATATGATAAAATAAGTAAACTAGAGAGCAAATGACAAATAGATAGAAAGAGATAGATATAGAGAAAAAGAGAGAAAATAAATACAAAATTTGAGAGAAAAAAAAGAAATAGTGAAGAAAATAATTGAATAAAATAATGAAAGAGAAAAATGGAAGATAAATAAACAAAGAAAGAGGGACAAAGAATGATAAATAGACATAAAAGAATATAATAAACATAAAGAAGATCCAACAAATATGGAAAATGAACGACAGGAATAAAATATAAGAAAATTAAAGAAGAAAGAATGAAAGAAAAAGAAAAGAATGAATCAAGAAAGAATGAAAATAAGAGGAAATGGGAAGAAAAGAAAGATGGAAAGATAAATGAAAAGAGGAAAACACAGTGGTGAAGGAGAAAATAAAAGATGGACATGGAAGAAATGGAAAGATAAAGGATGGAGGAATGGAGGTAAAGGATGAGAGTAAAGATAACTAAGGAATTAAAGATAGAAAGAAATAGAATGAAAAATGAGAGAACAAGAAATACAATTCTAAAGAATTTCATTATATTGAGAGTGATCAAACAAGGTTGTTTCCTCAAAGAGCCTCATTATATGTCATATAATTTAATCTCTTAATACAATATAATCGTTTCTTTTGATTTAATTCTAAAAACAAGGCTTGGTACCAAAATTGACAATATACAAATTGTAGCATGAATGAACAAAGAGTGATTGTCCACTTGGATGACATGTATATGGAAAATTCCTTACTAGAATGTGCACTAATTGGAAGAGGGATAAGTGGGAAAGGGACACGAAACCAAATTGAGGATTCAATCCTCACCTCTTGGGGTGCAAGAGGTGCAATGAAATTCTTACCAAAGGGCTTTTTTTTCTGGTGAATTTTGGAAGAGTGCTAATAAGGATTTTGTTCTAAAGAACACACCATAGAAAGTGGGTGATTCCACCCTTCACATTCAAGAATGGATTCCAAACTTCAATCCCCTCTAATGCTCCCCTAATTATGCTCCATGTGGAATACAACAATACAATATTTTAGAGGAGTACTAGATCAACAATTATTTATTGAAGAACGATGCTTGTGTAGGAACAATCTATTCGAACAACAAGGACCTAATCAACAAGAATTCTCACATATATTCCCTCATAAAGATGGCCTTGATCCACACAATCCTAAACCAAATCACCATTTTCATATCAATTAGGGATTTGATCGAGAGGTTGGAGATTGAGGAAAATAAATTCGTTTATGTGCATTATAGAGGCCATGACCATGTGGACATCATTTGTGTAATGAAGCCAACTATCAAGTGACTCAATGCTCGGTTCCTAAGGAAAAGAACAACAAAACTAAGAGTTCGACTAGAACTGAGGAAATCAAAGAATAATCCAAAACAACAATAAATTTGGTTTTGGTCACTAATCCAAGAAAACTTTCTATCATTTCCTTTAATTCACTACCCTATAATGAGGAAGCGATGGTCCTGAATGTGAAGAATAATGAGGAGTGGTTGAGCTTTGAGAATTGATCAAAGGACTCTAAGGGTATTAGTGACATGAGGTGCATCAATTAATTAGCCTCTAGATTGCTCAAGGCCAACATTAGCATAGGATGCAAGAGAGGTAGGAAAACAAACAAATAGAAAAGGGAGCAAGCTACATTAGAAAAAAGGTCTATATTCCTTAAGAAATTATCTTCCAAGGTCTAAGGAGAAGTCCCTTCTCTTATAGAGCAATTTAGATCTATACCAAGAATGTTAGGGGCATTCATGGCCAAGTGCCAAATTGATCACATGTTGACTAATATAATTATACTTTAGGAATAAAACTAAAGTTGGAGGAAACGAAGTTGTTCCTTATTGCTCAAGTTGGATGGGTACTAGGGTCGATGCAATTAGTGCAACAATGGGGTAGGGGTCCTTTGGCATCCTGTTCATATTTTTGTGGAGGTTCTCACTCCACCCTAAATTAGATATAGTTAGAGGATTAAATAATTTTGTCTAGGCTATCTCTCTTGTTGATTAATGTTTACGACCTCGTGAGTTTAGGAGACAAACTTAAGCTTTGAAATGAAATCATATTCGTTATTCTTGCTTCCCCTTATAAATTGGTTGTTGTGGGGATAATTTTAACGTGATTATTTGTTTGGGGTAGAAATAGGGAGTATTTTCTCACACCTCCCAAGCGTAAAAGGGTTTTCAAGATTTGTGAGATTAGTGAATTTATTAGACTTGATACCTAAGAAACACTCATTCACATGGATGAACCAAAGTGTGCAATTCACCAACATAGTTGAGCGTTTGGATTATTTTCTTTATTCTACAAATGGGCTATAGGTCCCACACTTATTGGAATCTTTCATATGCACAATTTTAGGATCTGATTGTTTCCTTGTAATATTATCAATTCTAGAAGATAAATTCTCCTTAATTCACTAGTTCAAATTTGAATGAATGTAGTTCAAAAGAGATGATTTGATAAACTTACTCAAAAGGTGTTATTAGAAGAAGATGTACCTTAGGAATCTAAATGTTTTGTTTCACAAAGAAATTAAATTGTTAAAGGGAAGCTAAAGGACTAGAACAAGAACTCATATAAAAACATTTGTGAGAAGAAATTCAAAATTGAAAAGGAGCTACTTCCACAACATGACAAAATCCTAAGTAGAGAAGAGATTTATTAGAAAGATAGATCAAGAGAAACTTGGTTGGCAAAGGGAGATCAAAACATAAAATTCTCTCATAATACATTTAAGGTGAGGATTCAAAACATAATTTGTTGTATTTGTGGGGTGGATGGAAATAGTTTATTATGGCTAAGGATATTAAAAAGGTAGTTGTCTGATTTTCTCAAGAGCTTTTGCTAGAAGATGGTGCCTCGTCTTTGAAACATGAACATGCTTTTAAACTACATTCTATTGATGATTAGGGAAAAGAAAAATGAAATGTTGATGGTACCCTTTACCAAGGAGGAGGTCAAATTTGCTACTTTTTAGTTGCATTCAAAAAAGGCCTCAATTCCAAATGGAATTCCCGTAAGCTTCTACAAATATTGTTGGATTTCATAGGGAAGGACGTGATGAGTGTTTTTGGCAATGGCTATTTCTGATTTTCTATTTTGAAAATGAATGAGGGCCTATTTTAGGCAGCTTTAGTTAGTTTTATTTTATTAGTTGTTTTAGAGCAAAATTTTTTAAAGTATCTTTCCTTCCTAATTTTTTCTACAACTTTTGGAGAGGTTTGCTTTTAAACATTTTTTTAAAATATTTAATTATTATTTTCAATTCTCTAAAAGCATATTCATTGTAACCTATAAATAAGTGCCTTGGGCACAAGTCAAAATAATCGTTGAAGTTAAGCTTATGTTGCAAAGATTGCCATTCGTGTATTTGATCTAAGTTTTATGTGTTCTTGTGTGAGGTTTTATTCAATGGATTATAGTGGCGATAGTGTTGATCTTTGTATTAACACTAGCTTTCACCTTAGTAACTTTGTGTGCTTCTAGAGTTCACTTTTCTTAAATCTTGCATTATGGTTTCATTGTTAGAATTAGTAGTGGTTTGATCCACTCTTGCGTACATAGATCTACTGGTCTCTTTTACTTTTTTTAGTTGCAATTTTTTATCCATAAATTTGTTGGTGAAATAAGAACCTTTTAGGTCTTGTGTTCAACCTCAAACTTAAAAATATAGGTCAATTTACTTGTAGTTATTTTCCTTTATGCAAGACCCCATTGATGATTTTGTAAAGTGAGTAGTTGTAAATCTTGTTAATAGCTTTAGGTTTAAGAGTAGTGTTTACTTTTTAGCAAGCTTCTCCTACTAATTTGAAAAGAGGTTTATCCTTGTGTGTTGTCTTACAAGATACAAATTAAAACACAACAATTTTTTATGCCCACTATGGAGCATGTGTCACTAAAAGGCTTTATCTTGAAACACAGGTTAGTTTATCGCATCCTACAAAAGTATCTCCATTATCGTGAATAAAGTCTATACTAGATCACAAAGGAAAGATCTTCCCAACCCATCTTTCAAGCTAAATCAACCATCTACAAGCGAGGGTTCTTCTTCTTCAAGAGTTCCAAAGCTTGTTGAAATTTTCTTAGCTTTGGGAAAATAATTGTTTGAAATAATAGATTATCACAATAACCATAATGGTTCACTCCACTTCCCTTGTTGAGGGGAACCAATATTGTTCCCTTGGCTCTTGTAGAGCACAATGACTTCCCACATGGCTCAAGCAATAATTTTCTAAAGTTTCATGATGACAACACACAACATCCTAATGGACACATTGCAACCTTCACCATGTAGTATTTTTAGGGTGATGCATGAAGATGTTGCAATGTGATTTTTTGTCAAAACCTTTGTTGGAGTAGTAGCAAAATGGTTCCACCATCTTACTACAAGATAAAACACAAGCTAGGAAATCATGCGCAAAATGTTCTTGGCACATTTCAAGCTAGCCAAGGATAGCCATATCCCATTTGCACACCTCTCAAATGTAAAGAAGGAAGATAATAAGCCTATGAAGGAATATATTGCATGGTTTGATCAGCTAGTTGATAGAATCAACACTATTTTGAAGCCATCTCCAAAAATCCTCCTAAGTTGTTTTATAAATACAGTTATGTTAAAGATTGCATTCATGATCAAATCTACTAATATTGATGAACTTGAACAAGCTCGAGAGAAATCTGTTAAGTTAGAAGGTGACATGATTACTAAAGGAAAGATCAAGAAAGACACCATTAGACTGATGATCCAAAGTTTAGTCAATCCTCTCCTACAAAGAGTGGTGACTGATGTGACAAAAATGAAGAGACAATTCCAATAAAATGGTCCAGCTCAACACTATCAAGGAAATCCTCACATAAATGTTGGTCCTTCCCATGGGAATGATAAACTCGGAGTACCTCTTCAACCTACAATGCTTGCCTTGGAGGTACCACCTAAATACAACTTGAATAATTTTTTCTCTTTTTGTGACGAGATCACAACAGTATATATTGTCCAAAGATGATTCTCATAATGTGGCTCATGTCATATTCTTCTCAATCAAATCATCAAATTTTTTTAGGTAACTTTCAACATCTTCAAGATGACCCAATGGCAACTCCAAAACAAAATATTTTCAATATAGGCCCATTTTTGTTGAACAAGTAAATACATTTAATAACTACAAATGTTTGTGGAATCAAGGAATTGAGAAAGATCATGTTGCTAAAAAAAGAAACCACAAAGGAAATTCATGGAAGGAGCCACCATTGGTGTCTTGTTTAGCAGTTATTTGACAAGCTGAAAGGCCTATAGACTACTAGATGTTGATACTATTAAGGTTGGTGTTAGTGGTGATGTTTTTGATGAACTATATTCAAAGAAGGCAAGTTAAAGTGAGCAAGGGAAAGAAAATGAAATTAAAGTACAAAAAGACATTCCTGAAAATTAAATGTGAGGTTGTCATCAGCTAGGATAGGCTCTGGCTACTTGTAACACTCACTTATTCTATAGTTTAACAATGTTAACCAACTACCAGTTTCAGCCGAAAAACAACTAACTTGTTTCCATTCTAGGGTTTCCAAAACAATTTCAACCAAGCCAAATTAAAATTCCAACTAACTTCTAAGTTTTTAGGTTCAGCTGATCTAAAGCAACTAATAGTTTTCACCAACCATTTCACAAAAGATTAATAACCAAATAACTGTCAAACTAGGGTTTCCTTTGTAGTTAGAAGGAAAAGAAAATCATTCCCGATGTCGTTACATCATTCAACTCATCAACTAACTTTTAAACTTCCATTTCCAGCTAAAAGAAAAAAACTATTATAATTGTAAACATATAACAGAGAATCTCAGAAAGATAATAACTACTTTTCTTTACTTCTAGAAAGTAACAAACAATTACTATAGCTATGAAACAAATGTAACAGTTGTCATTCTATGGTTTAAGAATTGGAAAACTAACTGTCAACTTTCATCTGGCAAAAACTAACCATTCCATCTAGGTTTCCCATTCAACCAATTAACTAACTAAAGAAAGAAATAACTTCTTAATTTTCATTAACTAATTTCAAATCTTTCATTTCAGTTGAATGGATCAAGTAACTATCTCACTAATTAATTGCAGATTCTTACAACGTACATTAACATAAACGAATAGCATTCATGGCATAATGAAAGTAAACTTTAATTAGTATTGCATGTACCTGGATCCACGAGTGAGGAAGAAATACATTTGACATCATCTTCATGCTATTATACTTGGGCTTCTTTAACAATAAGGGAAAGAGAATTATCATCAAGGGCTTTACCACCCAACCAAGACCTACTAGTCTCCCGAGTTTCTTCAACTGAAGAACCCACCCTTCACAAGGGTAATCAACATGGATCAAATTATCATCATGTCTCTAAGCCTGGTGTCAAGGACCTATACCTCCTGATCGACCTTACTAAGGGTTCCTCCCAACTAGAAAGGCCACTCTGATCAATGGTATATCTGGTACTTGATAGTTGACAAATGTTGAATCTAGCATTGTACCTTGCCCAAGGATTTTAATATTTTTTGGCACTCTTGTGTCGATGTCTCTGGCACTCTTGTGTCGTCAACACTCTCACCCTTGCTCGACATGATAATACTTAGATCAAGTTTATAATCTTGCAACATCTAGTTAATTATCATTCTTTTCTTAGTTCAAGATTATTTCTTAATCATAGGATTTAACATCACAATAATCTGTTTAAGGATCTCTTCTTAAGATTAAGTTGTTGCCTTAAATCCATTAAAAGAGAGATTGGACTCTTATCTTATCACTTCTTTGGGAGCAACCACTTAACATTCAAGGATAGTGGAACAAATTGATGTCAGTTGAGAAAGAGCTACCCTTAGTCCACTTGCAAAGGTAAGTCATGAGATGAACACGGCTGAGAAGAAGTTACACATGCTACCATGACTTGATTCAAGATCTTTTCTCTTAGTTTAAGGTTAATACATCATTGAAGCTTCAAGGTTCTTATTTACATTTTATTAATATCCCCAAGAAGTCTCGATTCAACAAAATATGCACATGTTCAGCTTCAATTCAAGGAGAAGAAAAATTCGGTTGACCGGACAATAAAGTTCTTAGGTAATTTCCCAATGGTTCAATTGAACCCAGATTCAGATTTTAACCAATGCTAACCAAAAGATTCAGAGGTGATCCAACCAATGGAATCCAAGAAAATGGCGAGGTTCGGGAGTTTAGATGGAAAAGAATGTAAAAGTCTCATCTCAGATAACTAGAAACAGAGTGAAGAGAGAAGAGTGT
Source organism: Sequoia sempervirens (assembly GCA_007258455.2). Classification (NCBI taxonomy): domain Eukaryota; kingdom Viridiplantae; phylum Streptophyta; class Pinopsida; order Cupressales; family Cupressaceae; genus Sequoia; species Sequoia sempervirens. Next base: position 25,189 of record VDFB02331902.1, read on the forward strand.
TGATTCCAGCATGGAGTAAAACTAAACAAAAAATATTTGTCGGCAGCTTGCCAGGCATTCAATTTACTTTCAAGGAAGATAAGACAGAGTTTTGAAGCAAGATATTTATGAAGCTTTTCATTATTGAAAGATCCATCAAAGAAATACGAATTCATTAAAAACCTACAGCTGGTCAAGAATTCCTTGACTTTCATAAGAAACGCCTGAACATTCACTTATAACATAGCTAGATTAACAAAATATGTAAAACACATATGCGTGCCTGTTAGAGAATGCAAACTCTTGAAGAAACCCCCGTACTGAGTTCACCATATGTTAGGCGCAGGAGACCCGAACTCTAACCACATTTTTCACTATACCCATTTATGGAGATCCAGACATTCACTTCCAAAATTCGCCTTCAAGAAGAAGCACTAAGAGAGAGAAGATTATGGAAGAGCCAACAAGATAGAAATGGTAACAAGTGAAGCTAACCGAATGAAATGAGACTCAAAAATGAGTGAGAAAAGTTTGCAATGTAGCAAAAGGTGAATGCAGAGGTATTGAGTCTGGGTTCAAGAAGCGAGTGCTTGAATATGATAGAAGAATCTCGGCAAGGTATGTGAGTAGCGATTTTTGAAGCTAAGACCAGATGGTTTTTGTTCCCAAAATGAATGACCCTCATTCACAATGGAAGTCGATTGTTCTTGTAGGAATGACGAGCCAAGGCAGAGTAGTTTCCGTTTTCCACCCGCACACTCCTCCCCCTCCGCCTCCCCCTCTCCCTCCCCCTCCCCCCCAAGAAGGAGAGGCTTTCAAATTAAATGTGAATACCTCAAGAAAGCTCTGCTCCAAGATTGCTTGAACTCCCAAAGACCTCTTGAATCCCATCTTGGTCGTTCCAACTGGAGGCAAGGGAAAGACTACCGCCGACGACTCAACTTTAAATTAATTCATATTTTATTTAAGCCTTACTTAAGTTTAAATTTTGATCGATGGCCTTTCAAATAATTTTATATCCAACATCATTAATTTAATATTAATTTTCCATTGAAAAAATATATTTATATATATCAAAAATTATTCCTCTCTACTCTCAAGAGGATATTATTATTTAATATTTTATTTATATCTATTATTTTAATTTAATATAAATAAACCTTTTGGAATCTCCTTAAAAAGTGATTAATGATTTTTATATATAAATATTTAAAATTGACTTGCATAATGTTAATTATATTTAATTACTTTTGACCAAGTTACTACTTCAATACACTGTCTTACACCGACTCAAGGTTTGATGATAAAATTGATCCATTGTTAACCACACCCTCTCCCTAATGATATTTCCCTTTCTCTCATGGCATCGGCAATCTTGCACTCACTAACAAGGATTATGGTTAGATCATTCTCAACGGCCTAATAATATGTATTTAAATTTAATGTCATGATCTCATTCAACTTCTTGGCTAAATAAAAAAGTTCGTTAACATTACAGTTACAATAAAAGAACTACTCATTCCCAATGTCATAATCACATGAAAGCAGTTACTTGTAAATATCATTATATTTGAAATACATAACCGAACATATAGTCTTCATGTAAGGGATGTGACACTATTGGCTAGTCCTATAGCTGGCCCATTTCAATTTATCAATTCTAAGTTTTAATTGTCAAGATTTTCCAACTTTGATGTTTTATAAGCATATTGACTAAAGCACCTTTGTTGAGAATATATTTACATGATTGAAACTCTAAGAAAGGCTAGCGTACCTAGTCTAATTATCTACCAGTTTGTAAATCAGAAAACACATAACACAGTCAGAGGCCAAAGCAAAACAATAAATAGCAAAAACTAATGATGTAAATTGACTCAAATACCTTGCAGGTATCATCTATTGGAAACAAGAACCTGTTGTTTACTATCCTTCATACAGTTTTGGATGGCACTCCTTTTATTAAGGTAAGAATTGTCTTGCAGTTAATCTGCACATTAAACGCATACCAAAATCAGAACATTAAAATTTAAGCAAAATGACAATAAAGATTCAAAAACCGTAAGAGGTCTGTAATTTTATTCGACTAAGCAACCAATGCTAATGGGGAACAACATGGATAAAATTTTAATTTTTAATTAGCAAAACCCCATAATGGGATCTCCATAGAGTTCCTAAAAATCCAACATAAAGAATTACCTTGAGCACTGAGCCATTCAAGATTAGAAAAGAATCTTGAACTCTACCACACACTGCTAAAATGCCTCATTCGCTAGCTCTGGATTCTTGAAAGAAACATGCATACCAAGCCCATGTCCACTTACATGAGGACAAGTAATTCTGAACAGTCTGTTTATTCATAAAAAGAGAGTCATTATATGTAGTTGATCTTACTACTGTTATGAAAGGTCTAACCTTCTTGTACAAAGATGTTAGGGATTGTAAAGAACAGCTAAGACAAAATGTTAAAGCAGGCTTACAAAAGCATACAGTACCAATTATATAAGGACAAGGTATACAAATTCACACATTAGCTCTTTACACTAGGAGAGTACTGGGTAGTTCATACCATTCTCTATTTTCACTAATCTCTCAAGCATTATTTCCATCTCCTTGTTCATGTCAGAATTATCTTCCATAATTGGAGCAACAAGACTTAATTCCTTGTAAAGATCTCGAACAAAGTTGCATATTCTCTTTGTTGTCTCCACGTCTCCACCAGCCACCTGACTAATGGCCAACCTCATGAACTCTCCTGTCAAATCTCCAATCTAACAAATCACAATAAATACTAGAGTAACTCTTCCAACATATCGATGAATCCATATACAAGAACATAAGTGTCTTATACTTACCCCTAAAAGATAATCCAGAATGTTGATCTTGAATTGGCTAGTGGATTAATCACCAAACTTTGAAATCTCGTCATTGAGATCTTCAAGGGTCAAAAAGTTTCCCACTCATACATTCAAGCATGGTCGCTGCTTCTGCATACTCTTGAATCTTTGCAAATTCAACACCACCCCACCAAAAGAACATAAATGGATTGATAAATAAAAATTTCAGAATATCCCAAAATGGTATCTCAAATACTAACAAACATATTTAACAAACCCCAGGTGAAAAATCTCTTTTAAGCTTCCAAGCATCATTGACATTGCCTTGCAAGTTTGCAACTCATTAGCAACTCATGAGAGGTGCTGCCTACTAACCCCATTCAGATCCTTTTGCACCTGTTACAAAACTGTTTCCTTGTCATCATTACCAATCCTACAAAATTAGCACAGCAACAAAATATTTGAGAATGTAAAAATTTATATGGTCACAAATGACTACACCATTTACAGGAGTGGGCTATAATACCAAAGAATGATACTTCCAGGAATATAATCACATGCCTTGAGCATAATAACACCACAGAATATGTGAGAACAACAGCTTTACAGTATAAGGTAGTGTACAGTTACAATCTTGGTAGAGGGAGGAACTGTCAAATTTTTGCCCCTACCCCAACATTCATCTAACTACTTATGAGTTTGTTGACCAAGTAGTTGTTAGTTATGACATAACCATTGAGTAAAGCATACGTAACAAAAAAAAATAGTAAGCTACCTAAGCCAAAAGTAAAATAATCACCAACCTAAGTCCACTACAAAATATGTAATTTCTTAATGTCAATAAGAACATGACTATCTAATTTTATCCCTCCTAAACAACTTGGGGTCCTCTCCAATATGACCCAAATATAATATCAAGAAGGAGATGAAGGATAAGAAGAATCCCTGGAGATACAGTTGCTCCTGTTGATTGTGAACATGAAGAGTTTGTTCCACTTGAATTCAACTGCTTCACTTCAGTCTTCAGCTCTAAGTGCATACACTTTCTCAATGCATTCATTTCACCCTGTGAACAGCATTTTGCAACCTTCCTTCAATTGATATCCTCTAGTTTCCATCATGTTATGTTTACTACTGATCCTTCAACAGTGTCAACTACTACTCATACTCAACAACCTTATTAGCTTGGTTTGTGTAAGCTGGGTCTTCTAGAAAAGCTCCTCTTTGAATCTTCAATGTTGCTTCTCCAAATGACTACACAAGTACTCATTTTTTTAGTGATTTTAGACTTCTAATTTTCTAGTTGGCATTGTTCACAGAATATAAACCATAACGTTATTCAGCATTGTTCACAATATGTACTATAACATTAAATACTGAGGCCGGAAGGTGTGTTCAATAGAATACAAGGCTTCAAAGTTCAAACACACTAGAGATAGGAGACAAATGATTGGGTGAATTGTGGCAGCCGGCAGGTAACGACTGGTGGAGCTGATGTATTACACTCTGGCCACCCTTGTTTCAAAGTTCAAACTCCAAGAGACAGTCTTCTTCTACAAATTCTTGATATGAGTTCTCTCATTCAAACTCGGTGGGGCTTGAGTAACCAAAGAGCTACATCTAAATCTTTGACTCTGCTTGCAATTTTGTGCATAATCTATGCCAGGTATACCTTAATTTGCAGAAAATGATACAATGTATACCACATAGGTTCCTGTTGCCAACTCAATGTATTGGAAGTTGTACTTGTGCATGTTTTTACTTGTATGTACTCTGTGGAATCCTTGTGCTTGTGCATCTTTCCTGGAATCATCCACTTGTACTTGTGCATACTTTGGGAACCTTCCAGGCATGTTCACATGTCAAGAGCACTTACTCTCACTGCTAACCCAAGGACTGTAGCATATACATTCAAGCATTATCAATCATTCAGAATCTGGATATTCTCAGTATATTGTGTGCATTCTACTCTTGTTCTCTTTAATTCTTATTGTCTCACTTGTTCTTGACATGCATCAGAGCCTTTTCTTCAGTGCTGATCAATCTTTGTAACTTGCTCACTTGTGGTGTTCTCATTTTTAAAGAGTTCATAGCATAAGCCTTATACCAAGCCACTTTCATAAGCTTAAAATCGGCTATCCTGAAAGTGTATTTTTTGCATCTTGCCTATACTGCACTATGGTTTGGGGTATTATCATCTTTTATCATCAAGCTTTTGAGTCATGCTAAATTCATATTCTTTTGAATTACCTAACATTGTGGATTATAAGGGGATACCATCTATGTGTTTGCTTGTTGCTCGGTGATCTTATCCCTTTTAATTCAGTTTTGAAGTACTTAAAGAAGCAAGTTCAGGAGAGACATAAACTAAAAGAAACGTATGCATGCACCTTGTTTAGTTAAAAAAACTGTTAATCATGTATGTGGAAAAAATAAATAAAAGAACTAATAACTACTTCAACCATTTGGATGCCTGAATTTGTTTTTGTTCATTCTACTTTTTTAGATAGTGTTGATAGAATTTATGACCAAATAAAACCTAAAGATTGAGATTGATTGAATTTGTAATTTGCTCACTTCATTCTACTATTCTCCTATCCTGGACGTGGATTTTCATCAGCTTAACATTGGATATACTGCATTATTTTTGGGGATATTATCTTCTGTTATCATCAATCTTTTGAGTCATATGAAGTTCATATGCTTCCAAATTACCTCACATTGGGATTGTCAGGGGATATGTATTTTGGTTCACTTGTCCCTGAGTGATCATATGCCTTTCATTGAATTTTGAAGGACTTAAAAAAGAGAGTTCAGGAAAAACAGAATTTAAAAGAAAAATATGCACAGGCCCTGTTTGATAAAATAATGTTATTCACGTGTGTGAAAATAGTAAATACAGAAATTAACAACTAGTTCAACTGTTTGGCTGCCTGAATGAATTTTTTGTGCATTCTCATTTTGTAGATATTGTGGATAGCATTTATGACCTCCAAATGAAACCCAAAAGATTGGAATTGATTGATTTCAACAATAAGTATATGCCAAATGTTAATCATAGGTTCAGTCCACTTGGAACAAACACTAAAAGAAAGGACCTTTATCAGGATAAAATCTTAGAATGTCTAATCAACTTTATGGTAAATTGGAATAAGTATTTCAAGTACCACTCCACAAGGTATTGACATCTACTAAATAAGATATTTACTTGATCATTCAAACAAAGAGCGAAACTTACCTTTAATCGCCTTATCACATCAATGAGCCAAGAGAGACTTCCAGTTGCATATGTATCCATAAGACATTTAAATACCTGCTCTGGGAGGTCACATAAGAACAGTCCAAGCCTGCAATTTTCAGCCAAATCTCTGATTTTCTTCACAGATCCAATTACTTGCATAAACAATTCCAGTGGCATTGCTTCAATGGCACCATCCAAGGAAAATAATTTACATGTACTATTTGGATTCTTTACATCATATCCATGTTTCCCAAAAGATAATGCAGCATCCCAGTCTAGTAAAGTGCTCACATAAGCCCACAAAAATTGATGTAACAATTTAATACGAACCATCTTTGCAGGAATAAAACCATTGGCACGCATGGACTCTGCTCTAACTGATTGAAAATCTGAAGGTTCAAAGTTCGACATCCTCTTTATTCCAGTTAGAATAGGTACGTAATCATCATTCTTTGACCTCGCTAATCCCTGTCCACGACTTTGCATTTCTTAATTTTTCATGAATTTTCCCCATAAGTTCTGGTCCTACTTCAACAGATGGATGCAAGACTACTTCAGTTGTTCGACTCCGGCCACAGTTGGTTACAACAGGTACGCTAACTCATATAGACTTACAGTGATCCTCATTTTGAAGTCTTTGTAGAGCACATGTCAATGTCTTCCTGTCCATTGTTGTACTTTTCTTTTTTCAAGATCTTCAACTGGAAACGTTGTGGACCTAACTTCAATCATAGTTTGAATGATGGTATGCGTCATTGTGATGGTATCTTCGTGTCAAGCGGTGGTTTGAATATCTTTAGTCACCTCCCTTGAAGATTGCACCGACTCCGCGGAAGCTGTCCGACGTGAGGCAAAGTGAAGTCCGGTTGAAGTTTGCTGAAGTTGAGCTCCATATCCTGTATTTAGGATAGAATTTAGACTTTTTGAACCCTACACTCATTTAAATTCAGTACTTTCTAGTTAGTATAGGAAACCCGTTCTTCATTGATAAATTTTTCGAACTTTGAAAATTCCTTTCTCCGTTGTTGAACAATTCCGTAAGTCCCCTTGAAATACCAGCAAATCACATCGAGCCAACTAAGACTATCCACTACATGAAGGAACCTTGGAGTTGAATGCATGATCTTTCTAGCAATCTTAGCATGCAGAAGATTTTGTTCAAGAGAGGATAGAGTCGTCGTTGGTAACTTTATTCTGTGTTGGTGCGGTCACGTAAAACACATCAACAGGACCATCATTGCTATTGCAGCATCTAAAGGATGGAAGATTCACCAGATGGACGTGAAGATAGCATTTTTGAATGGTGTAATCGAGGAAGAGGTATATATTGAGCAACCTGATGGCTTTGAGGTGCATGGGAAGGAGTCTCATGTTTGCAGGTTGAAGAAGGCTTTGTATGGTCTTGAGCAGGCTCCTCATGCTTGGTACAAAAGGATTGATCGTTACCTGATGAGCTTGGGTTTCTCCAAGAATGATGTTGATTCAAACTTATACTTCAAGATAAATGATGGTGAAGCATTAATCTTGGTTCTCTATGTTGATGATTTAATTCTTACTGGAGAAGATCACCTCATTATCAAATGCAAGAAGGATTTAGCTTCTTAATTTGAAATGAAGGATCTTGGTCTCATGCACTACTTCCTTGGTTTAGAAGTATGGCAGAAGCCTGCTGACATGATTCTAAGTCAAGGGAAGTATACCATTGATACTCTGAATAGATTTGGTATGATGGATTGCAAATCCATGTCTACGCCTATGCAAACCAACTTGCATAAGTTGAAAGAGGCTACAGCTAGTTCAGATCTGGTGGATTCCACGATGTACAGGCAGTTGATTGGATCGTTGATGTATCTAGTCAATACTAGACCAGATATTTGTTATGCAGTGAGTACACTTAGTCAATACATGTGTGAACCAAGGCAAATACATCTAGTTGCAGTGAAGCATATCCTGAGATACTTGCGTGGCATAGTTGGGTATGGCTTGAGATATTCTTCAGGTGTGGACTTGAAGCTCCATGGTTATACTGATTCTAATTGGGCAGGGTGTGTTACTGATCGGAAGAGCACCTCTGGATGTTGGTTCAGTTTGGGGTCTGCTATGATATCCTGGTGTAGCAGGAAGCGGTCCTCTATGGCACTGAGTACAGCAAAGGCCGAGTACATTGCAGCTTGTGTGGCAACTCGAGAAGCAGTGTGGCTTCGAAAGCTCCTTACAGGATTGTTTGGACAATCAATGGAGCCAACTGTCATTCATTGTGATAACCAAAGTTGTGTGAATCTTTCTATCAATCCTATGTTTCATGACAGAACTAAACATGTTGAGATCAAATACCACTATATTAGAGATATGGTATTGAGAAAAGCAATCCAGTTAAAGTATATCAGCACTGATGAGCAAACGGCAGACATTCTCACCAAGCCTCTCTCCAAGATAAAGTTTGTGTACTTTCGAGACAAGCTTGGTATGGTGGAGAATGAAGCCCTAACTGAGGGGTCTTAGTATCAGTGACCTTCTTTAATGCATTTCTCTTTGAGAGAGATTTGAGGTGCAAGCCCTTGTTAATGCATTTCTCTATGAGAGAGATTTGAGGTGAAAGCCCTTGTTTCCACCCTCTGGGAGTAGCCATGGTGAATGTCACAATGAGGTGACGACATCACGTTAAGTGATGAGCACTTGTACCCATTTACCATCCATGGGAGCAGCCATGATGGTTGATATCACGATGAGGTGATATTTCTCCTTTCCACATATGAGAGTAACCATTGTGGTTGACATCACGATGAGGTGATATGTCTTATGCAGTTGGAAGTATCCTCCCTAGCTGAGAGGGAGTGTTGATGTTATTGTGCAACGTCGGGTGTTTCTTCCAGCCCGATCTCCCTTGCGCTATTGAATAAATTAAATGATAGCCATTGGCTATTTAATTTATGGAGATATCGATTATGAGGAGGCACCTCATTTGATGACAATTAATATTTAATTATTGTTAAGATACGAACTTATGAGGAGTTGCGAATTTCAAGGAAGCCGACCTCTTGAGTATTGGAGACGTGATGTTTCATGGAGGCCGACTTGTTGTATTGGAGAGTCACAACTTCTCCCTTCATTTTGTATATATACTCGATGGCCATTTCATTGTTGATCATTCATTCATATCCATTCATTGTTCATCACAAGTTTGAGATTCATAAGTGCTAGTTTGTCATCAAGTGCAGATCGATATTTTGTTGAAAGTTGAGTCTATCATCAGCAAATTGCATTACCTTGTTTCTGTGTTAGCACCAGATTGTGGTGCTTCTAATTGGCCTTCATATTGGCCTCTTTGTAAAGGAGACATTCATTGTTATTCAATATATAAGTGATATATTGTTGCTGGGTTTTTCTCCCTCAAGAGGAGGGTTTTCCCAGGGTATCTGTGATTCTGTTGTATTGTTATGTCTGCTTTTGAATTAAATTTTTTCTATCTAATCTGATCATAAAAACTAACAAAAACAATAAATCAATTTATAAATATATATAGAATACTAAAAGAAGAAACATATAATATATTAATATAAATTATAAACATAATACCTAACGATCAAAAGGCAGCAGTTGAAGATTAATAAATTATTGAAATGAGAGAGAAAAAATAAGATTGCTCTTGAATTAAGAATCAGTCATTCATATTACACACTAAAAACTATTACATAGTATTGGCTGTATAAAGCCATTCAACCAAAACCACCTAACAACTAACTAAAAACTAATCTCTACTAACTAAATTGATTATTGCATAATCACTTACATTATTTATATTAAATAATAATCTATGTTAAGCACTAATTCCTAACACCCCCTTTAGTACTAACATAGAAACCTTTTATTCTGTGTTGTAACATATCGATGGTTTGCCTTGGTTTTTGCCTACATCTTCTAAATTTCCCCCCTTTAATGGAACAAATTATTTGTCACTTTGATGCAGAATTTCTTTCAGGCGATTAAGTTCCTCAAGGGAAACACCCCAATTTTGCATTAGAATCTTTCCTGCAAGCTTCCCCCACAAAGCACTTAAACTCCTGTCACTTTTTGTACAAAGGGCACGATATTGATATAGGTAATTGACTGCCCCTGAGTAGTTACCACACTCAAACTAGAACTTAGCATATTGATATAATGCCTCTATTTGATCAGGTCCAATCTGATAGCGATCATTGAGCATCTGGAGATTGTATTGCTTTTCAAAACGAAGCTCCTAAACAAGTGAGGGATTCTAAAGAAAACCAATAAGAGACGCAGCCATTTCTTCCACGGACTTAAGCCTTGCAACTACTTCAACACGCCTATTTGTTTGCCTTATTGCTCGATCATACACATCACAACAACGGGAAATATGATTTACAATGTGTAGGCATTGTGTTTCCTTAACCCATGCGGCTCCATATATCTCACATTGTATACTAAATAATGGCTTTCCCAAACTTCATGACTCCCTTAGACAGCAAGTCTAATGCTTTTCATCATATCTCCATTTGAATCTTCCATTGCCAATAACAACTTTAAACCAGCCTATCCAAGGTTAATAAATAGAGCACTACAAAGAACAGCAAGAAATGAAGATCCGAATTGCCCAGTCTCAATATGCGATCAGCACTCTTCGTCCCACGTTTTCTCCTGCAAACACTATTCCACTATGCCGCTCATGCTAGAATAACTCGCCCTTGTTTTATCTGATGAATCAGCCCAACCATTCAACCGTCCTTGTCTTCACAAGCAGCAACCCAAAAAAAAACCTCAACTGACTCGGACGATCTCCCTATCTTTTTTTTTTCTATTTCAGATTTTGAAAATGAGCATGAACAGAATGGAGGAAAAACAATGGAAGGAATGACCAAGATGGAAAGAGAGAAGAAATGCAAATGACTGATGAATGTCACAAATTTGCACGTGGTCTGCACTGCTCCTCTGTTGACAAAATGCAAGAATGGTGGACGGACATCAATGGTTGTTACATGTGGTCTACACTGCTTGGTCCTTGAATGAACCGCTTTGGATGAAAGACAAACAGATGGAAGGCAAACAAAGAGATCAAGCAACCTACTTTGATACCATATTGAAATAAGAGATAAAAAATGAGATTGCTCTCAAATTAAGAATCAGTCATTCATATTACACACTAAAAACTATTACATAGTATTGGATTTATAAAGCCATTCAACCAAAACCACCTAACAACTAACTAAAAACTAATCTCTACTAACTAAAGTGATTATTGCATAATCACTTACATTATTTATATTAAATACTAATCTATGTTAAGCACTAATTGCTAACATAAATAATAGTGATTATAGCTGGCAGCACTTAAAAGAAGAAATCAGCACTCCATAACATAAGACAGAAAAGTCTTAAGCAAAAGGTGCAATTTGTGTAGATGAAGGGCAGCAACCCACTAAAAGGTAATGAATACTTTGTGGGAGAGAAAGTAGAAAATCCTAATTTGTAATGTCATCAACTAAATCACATGTTTCACAAGATGCCTACCTCTTTATTGTTTCCCCTTAATGAATCATTGCTTTTTCTAGATTGTCAATTAGTGCATTCTCAAAGAAGTCTTCTATCATAAGCTTAGATGCTTTCATGTTTTCCTTCTTGGGTGTTTTCTTTGAGTATTATATTATAAGCTTTCACAATTTCTCAAGTTTACATTTTCATCCTTGAGAGGCTTCAGTATTTTCGTGCAAGCAAAAATTTGGAACACTCACTAGTTGTTACATCTCTTCTCAATTGATTGCACCACATGAAAATGTCTACTTGACGATTGGTCATCTTGTGTTGAGCCAAAAAAAATTATAGTCTATAGGGGCCAATAAACTTTAAAAAATAACCAAATGTTAGTTTATAGTTTGCTCTAAGTGAGAGTCACTCCTTTCCTCAACTAATGTGAAATTATCCTTGAGCAAGGTCTAAGGAAGCATAGAATATTGTTGGTGCATTATTTTATTTTGCATTTATTATTGCATATTATGCATCTAGGATAGGATGAGCTTGCTTAGGCAAGTATCCACTTAGGTATGTTGTACTTGCATCATGTAATATGTGCTTTCCTTGTTTCATGGAGTGTGCACACGTGACCAAATCTCCTATAATCTCACATTGGTTGTAAATTCACATCTCTTGGTGGTGTATCTTATATATAACCACGTGTAGCTCTCATATGAGCATCCAATCTAATCTAATCTATCAACATTGTATATTTGCATACTTTTATAGAATAGAAGTATTCTCTTATTTTGGGTCTCCTTGTGCTTTCACTGGAGCTCCTTTATCTTGGGTGTCTATCTCCATAGATAAATCTTAGATGGTACCAAAGCATTTTGTACCAACTCTTACATGGTATTAGAGCTTGTGGGATTGCTCCTTGTCAACCTTTTTAGAAATCTAAGTTGCAAATCTCATAATTTCTTGAACAGATGGAAACGCTTCTCTTTCTAAGTTGCATGTTTTTTTGGGAGATTCTTCAAGCAAATATGAGCTCACCATCGAGTTCAAAGCATCCAAGAAAGTCAATTTTTCCTTTTGTTGTGTACAAATCAAACACAAAAGGATATATCTACAAGAGTCTGAAGGAAGGGTTTTTTGTTGGGCATCTATAAAATCACTTGTCACACGGAGCATTTTTGGGGCAAAATTGCCTTTGACATTGTGTAAAAAAAGGCCTAAAAATGTATATATTGACTATCAAATCATTTAAATCAAGCAACTTGGATCAAAGCAATCAATAAAAATTTCCCCCCTCCATGGTGTGTACTACACATACATTGCAAGAACATGCTAGGATCATTTGAAAGTACAATTGACAAAATATTTTGTTGGCATCACAATTTGCAAAAGCATTAGCACTTGTTGGCATGGGTGAATCTACTAAGCAAGGTACACAAGAAGAATCTTCATATTTTCTAAGGTTTGTTTTACTAGATGCAAGGTGCTCTCATACATGCTCTATGCAAGGTACTGTTGGTGTAAGTTTTATCATTCACCGAATATTAGAATAAAATGTCAAGGACACTCTACCCTCTCTTGAACAAAATCACATGTGTCAAGATTGCAAGAAAGACCACACGGCAACTCCAAGGTTTATATGTGAGAACAGGCGACTTTATGTTGGATAGCTTCCTTGGTTATGTATGCTAAAATACAAGGGGGACTTATGCTTAAAAATCATTCACAAGCTAGGACTTAGACAAATTTGACAGTAAATGCTCTTTTTCTTTTTCTTTTTTGGATTTTCAGTTTTGAAATTTTAAAAAACAAAAAGGATAAGGGTTTAGAAGTTTTATGCTACTTCTAAGAACTCAAGAGACGATAAAGACTAGGTGAAACCAATAACAACACTTTGCTTCGCCACATGAATAACAACAGTGTTCCACGGGGTTTCGGGGACGGGGACGGGGGGACGGTAGGGGACGCGTTTCGGGGACGCGGGGATAGGGGGTCTAAGTTTGGGGGCGGCAGGGGGACGGCGGGGGGACGGAGGCGGGAGGGCGGTAGGGTGCTGAAATACATATAGTACTTGAAAAAATAGTTATAAAAAGATGTATAAGTATAAGAATTATACATCTTGGAGACAACTAGGAGTCCCCTATATGTCTTGAGGATAACCCAGCATCCTCAAAGTCCTAGCAGCATCTTGGAGATAGCGACATTGGTGGTGGGATGGTGGCGCTGGTGGTGGGCTGATGGGGGGACGTCCCCCCCAAGTCCCCAAGTCTCCGAGACGTCCCCCTCTAGGAAACGCGAGGAATTTTGGGGGGGACGCGTCCCCGTGGAACACTGAATAACAACTACACAAAGTAAGTGCAATCTTCTAAAGTTGTGCTCAAGATTTTCATACAAAGAATAATACCATCAATAGAACAATATTTTATTCAAAGTAGAAGTAAAAGCATCCACAATATAGGCTCAGGCTAACTTTACATATTGAACAAAAATCATTCATTCAAAGAAAGTATGAGTAAGAGTTTCACCAATCCATACTATCGAATCTTTCATTCATCTAACAAGCATGCAAATCAAATTCTATTCTAAATTTATTCTATGTTGAAGGAGATATGCAACCATGCAACCACTTGATAACAAGAAGGATTCAAAGCAAACTTGCAACATGAACTTTTATTATCCAAGTAGCTCTAAGCAACAATTTCATAAAACTCTCTTCATAGTATGAAATGAGAGAATAGGAGTTTATATAGATTTTTGAAAAACAAATGAAAGGATGAGATCAATCTAAGATCAACGGCTGAGATTAAGACATAACAACCCTAATTAGGGTTTCCCAAAATAACATCAATAACGAGTGCATGGAGGACAAGTGGCACGAGGAGCTATCTTCTAGGAGGCACATCCCTATCCTCTTGAGTGGCAGTATATTCAATGAATTTGGACACCATTGGGCTGACCTCCTCCATCGTGACATATGGCAGCATATTCACCTTGAATTCCAATTCGTCCAAGTCATCTACACACACGGCAAAAGCAGTCTCCCATTCCAATTCTTGTCTCTGGAAGGCATCTCATATGGACAAGAAATCTGATGCCTTAGTCAAATTCTGCTTCAGAACTGGTCCAATGATAGCGAAGAAAATCTCCTGAGTTCTGAGCTTTCAACTTTCCAACTGCATATCATTTTCGCAGATGGTATCTTTCTCAAGTACATCCACAGCTACAAGGAAAATCTTATTCTGAATCTCTCTTATATGTTCCTCAACTCTGATACCATTGGCCTTTACTTTTTTCTAAGACTTCACTTCATGCAACCAATGCCCAGTACCAAGTGTTGAAATCATATGCAGCCCCTGCTGCAATTACTTTTCCATCAATCAATTCCTACTTTGGAATTCCTTTCAACACTCTAAGGCACAGGATAATTTTGTCCTGAACATCCTGAAGGTTATCCCATGCTTCCGCCATGACTACAATTCTAGAAAGCAAAGAAGAAGTCTGTCCATAGGCCAATATTAATCTTTCCACAAATGTGGCTACTTCTTCACTTTTGCTTGCCATCCACTCCTTGGTTTCTCTAGCTGTTACCATTTCTTCTTCAAAATCTTTGATTGCGTCCAGCAAAGAATTCAAAAGTGGAGGAGCCACTAAATTGCCTTGATTAAGAGGTTTGGCCAAGTGCTAAATATATTCCTTCAGGCGCTCAATTTCCTTTTTGTATTCTCTTTTCTTTCCTACCTCCTTTTCCAATCTTTCCTTCATGGAAGCGACTGAATTGTCTAAGTCTTCAATCTCTTGACCCTTTGTAGTTGATCCTAAGTCGATAGTAGTGATTGCATACTCCTGAGGAGTAATATCTTCCTTTTCCTTGTCCACTGTTGGTACAGCAATTTGCACTGAATGGCAGCCTGCTTCATCTCTCTGGATTGTGGAAAATCTCTTGGATGGCTTCTTTGCAGTAACCTTATCTAATCTGGCCAATAAATTAGATGTATCATCTCCTTCTTGAATTTCCACTAGTGCTTTCATTTTCAACCTTTCTTTCAACCAATCAGGAATCGTAGGTTGCTCAATGCCTTCCTCTTCCTGATTACTTTCTTCACATGGAATATCCTGAACTCCTCTAAGAGCAGAAATCATTCCCTCATGAAATTCCTCATTTAGAATATCCATCTAATTTTCTGGTTCAAGTATTTTCGTGCCTGTAGGAGATGGGGGTTCATCATCGTCCTGTTGGATTGATTCAATATTCTCCTCATGGATTGGAGAAGGAATCCTTATTTCAGCCAATGACTAATCCTCAATAGTTAATACCTCGTTCACATTCCTGGACGTGGAAAAATGGGATGGCTCTGATCTCTGCTTCTTCTAAATAGGTTGCTTGTTTACAATTTTCTTCCCCTTCAACCTTGTGGAGTCATCAACTGCTTCCTTCCTTTTCTTGGAATTAGTGCTTTCAATTAGTTCGGCACTTTGGCACGCTCCTACATTCGAAGAATATGATTCCATTTCACCCATCAAGTTATAAGTGAGGGTCAAATTTCTTCACCTTAGCCCCTGGACTTGTTGATCAACCCACCACTATGAATACTTAACACCTGGCCTCATCAAGGTGGCTAGATCTACGAGCTCTGGTTCTGACCATTTCATAGGAGGAAGAGGCCAATTCTCATCATAGCGCAGTTGAACATATTCTCCATCATCCTCTAACTGTTCAGGCACACGGAAAAGCTCGGTTGTTCTGATCAAGCGTACTAGCAATCTAGACCATAGTCTTTTCCTGATATCAAACTCATCGGCAGCATTTGCCCAAAAATCCTCTAGGTCTACCTTATGTCTGTACTTCTTTCCATTCACTGTCCCAATATGGTTGTGAGGATCGAAATCAGCCCTAGACTGGTAAGATGTGAATGGATACCACTGCATTTCCAACCTGGAACTCTCGGTTGCCTGTGCTGTTGGGCAAGACTCTAGCATATTTCCAATGAAAAATGGAAAGGAAATGGTCGCTTTCTACTTTGTTCTTTGGAAGCCCTGATATGTTTCCAATTGTCTAAGGACTTCAAGCAAGACCATTTTGTTGGTAGGGTAAATCGGAAGTCGATAAGGACATCCGGTAAATCCTTGAACTCTTATATACGTGAATCTTGGATACTGGATAAACCAGGATCCATACTTTCTTATCAAGCTCTTGGCCTCCTGAGTGAGCCTCTGAAGAGTTCCTCCCTACAATATCTTGGTGATGTACATCAAGAAGGCATCATTTACCCTTCTAAAGTGGGTCTTCTCGCTAAGTTGCAGCTGTGGATAACAGTCATAGGACTTAAACTCATTTTTGCAATTACCTACCACGCCTCTGCAAATCAATCATGTGTATCTGTAATTTCTAGCCAGCAAGTAGACAATGTAGGAGCTCATGTAAAAGGACTTCGTCCTTTCCAGATTTTTTAGTTGTTCATTAAGATTATTGCTGATTATCTGAGACCAATTGAACATTTTAACACCTGAGGTGATCTCATCAATAAAATAGTATATCCAGGTTTCAAATGGCGTACCCTGAGGGTTGCCCATTACTCTGTTTAATAGCAAAATGATGTCACCATACTCCTCTTTGAAGTCAATATGAAGCAACTTCTTTGGCACTTTCTTGAGGGAAGGCCTTGGCTTTTCTAACCACAACTTATTGAAATTTGATGCACATAGCTCAAGCTGGTCCTCATAAAGTTTTTTGGTGTCTTCTTTGGTTTTATAGGAAGTCTAGTTGTACTTTGGTATCCCAAATGCCTCCTGAATGGCTAACTCTCGAAGGTGAGCCAATACTCTCCCATCTAGCACAATAATTTGTCTTTCTTGTCCATTGTAATGTATGGCACACTCGATCATCAACTCAACACACTCCATAGCCGGTGGAAATCCAGCCGCCTAGACAATGCCATTTCTCATCATCCGGCGAGCAATAGGTGTTGGCAAGAATCCATCTTGCCCATACATTCTCCTTTTGAAATCCTTGAAATCCATGTGCCCAAGGTTGGTGTCTATGACATTTTTTCCACTTGGAATTGATCTTTGACTCCAGCTGTAATCCTTTATTGGCGAACTTCATCTGAGCTTTTCTTGAAGGTCCTCCTTTGGTGGTCATCAACCTACAACAAACATGAAGAAAATTGACATTACTTTTAAGATACTAATTCTGATTTTTTTGGACCCTTTGCTTGAAAATTTCACTTTCAGTCTATGAAAAATCAAACTGAAAATGGAAGAATTTGGCTAAACACTTAGCAAATTTCACAAGAATAAGTGAATGAGACAGAATAAGGATGAAAGAAATCAGTCAAACTCGGATTTTGAACCTTCGAATCTATATTTTTGACTGTAAATCTGCCTTTAATTCTGAAAATTCTATCTTTAACTTAGAAAAAGCACTTTATTTTCTAGAAATTATGTCCTTCAACTCAGAAAATTCACTTTATCTTCAGAAGTCCTTCGAAAATTTATCTTTCGCAACCTTGAGAGAGCCAAAACCTTTTCATAATCGAACTTTGGAGAGAATGAAGTGAAAGTACAAGTTAAACTTAATATAGAGTTGAAGAGTTCAATGATTTTAGCAACTTCATGTTTTTCTTTTAGATTCGTCGAACCTGGACTGTTTTATTTCCTCCAAAATGGTAACTTAATCTTCATTGGAAATTTTCAAGAGAAAATTTCTAATTTTCACCATGGCGCCACCCTTAGCCAAAATATCCTTTCCTTGAACGAGTTGGCACGGAATCTTCTAGATTCTTCTTGAGTTTGAAAATTTTCCTAAGTGTTGGATATTTTGAAAATTTCTTCTAAGTGTTGGAAAAATATAAAAATATTCTAAGTGTTGGGTTTTATTTTTCCAATCTTTTCAAACTTGATCATCTTTCAATTATGGCGAACTTTCATTTTATCCATGGAAAACTTGATCGTCTTCATGCTAATTTTACCTAGGTGAACTTCATGGTTGTTGTGTGACTTTTCTTTCTAGCTAGGCAGATTTTTCTGTTGTTTGGACATCTTCATGTCACATTTGTTTTAAGTCGGACTTTGGCAATGTCATGCCAATGCATGGCGAACTTGGCACATCCTTTTCCATCTCCCCTTGATTTCTTCTTAGTGGATTTTAGCATGGTTTAGTCATTTTGCTTCGTGCTAGGGCGGAGTTGGAGTGCTCTTGGACAAGGCGGAGTTCATCAAGCATTGGACATTGCTAGGGCGGACTTCATGAGTCCTCGGACATTGCAAAGTGGAGTTTGAGTGACAAGGCGGAGTTTGACCTTCTTGTACCATGCCACTTTCTTTGCTCTAGGGCGGACTTTGCCAACCCCATGCCATTCCTGAACTTGGGCAGACTTTAGGCTTACCTTGTCAAGTGTGAGCGGACTTTATGGTTGGCTGGACAATATGCATGGCGGACTTCACCTTTGTCCAACCATCTTCACATTTCCTCTAGGCGGACTTTGTAGATTAGTAGGCCATGTTCTTCAAACCATGGAGAACTTGATATTGCCTTGTCTAACACTTGGATGAATTTCTTGCTCAACACCTCACATTTATCTGGAACATCTGGAAAAAAACCTCGCCTGGAGATTTTCCCTTGCTTTTCATACTTGGAGACACAATTTTTTTATTCTGAAGATAGGAACATTGTTGCCATGACCTGAGGGACCCAATCCTAGGTCAACTTTCAAAAAAGCTAAAAAAAGCAAAAAGCAAAAAGCAAAAAAGCAAGTTGAAAAAGATGCTTCCCAGATTGGTCCCAAAGTGCCAAAAATCAAAAAAAGCAGAAAAGTAAAACAAAAAAGCAAAATCTCACAAAAATAGGAAGGTGTCAGAATTGACCCTAAGCAATTGCGTTTTTCGTCCTTCAAGCCTTCTAAGCACTTTGACGATGTCCAGACACTGTTCTAAGCCTAAATACGCTATTTGGCTCGGATGATTTTTCAAAACCCTAACTCCAAACTCTCAAAGAAATGGACTTATGAAATTGCAACGCTAAGATAAAACCCCTAAAAAGCAAACTATTGGGGGTCCCCATTTGCAATGGGGCGATGTGTGAAATAGGTCACAACAAGTAGCGACAAATTTAACTCCAAGGAGCCACATGCTGCGAAACCCCACCTCTACCAACACCTTAGCATCGTTGACGACATAAATTGCCCAGATTGCTTATATATTTCCCTTGGCCCTCCAAAGCACTATCAATCTAGCATATTTTGGTAATGGCAAACAATATTCCATCAAAAAACAACTCGACATACGAAAAGTAGTTCCCTATTGAGAAAATAATGGTTTCATCAATCCAAACAATAGTTTTGCACAAGCAAAGGCAATTTTTGGAGAATCTCACTATGGTTTTGGAATAACACAAAATATTCTATTGAAATGAGTATATTATGTTATTGACATCATGCTAGAGTCAGCATCTTACCCCTCCAATCTACCCCTTCTCCATTTGCATTTTGATTTTTGCACTTGAACTTTGATGGATCTTTTCTAGGTCATATTGGCTACTTTTTTGGAGCAATTTTCTATATTTGGTCTAATTTGTCAAGAGATTTGCAATGGTGCAAACATTTTTTTATTTTGGTGTTTGGATTTTCAAGAAATTATAAAATCTCATAGGTGATGCTAAGCAATTCTCATAGTGGGACCTTTTGGGGCTTCATTTGAACTCATGCAACATTTTTTAATGCAATTTTTTTTTAAATGTATATTTTTCATGTACTTTTCATTGATGTCAGATTTATCCCATTTTGTTAAAAATTTGTACTTTTAGCACTATGGCCTAATCTAGTATCTATAGTGTACTAAGATCAAGACCACTTTATTGTTTTGGCAAGTGGAAATGTAATTACAATAAGTCTAAAGTGCCATCATCATAGTTTACTAGGGTTCTCATGATTTGAGTGATTTTGGGGGATTGTGATCTTGTGGTTTCATTTGTCTTTGTTGGTTGAGTTTCTTGATTGATCTATTGTGTAACTAATTTGAAGAGACAATCATAGTTATCAAAAGGAATTTAGTTGTTATCAACTTAGAAAGAGGGAACTATAAGTCCTAGCAAGATGAACCTCTAAAGCATTTTGGATGGCTTAATCTCTTGCCTTGTCTCTAAAGACTTGTTTCCAAGCCAAGTACTCTACATCAACAAATTGTATGGCAAGACAAGATTGATCATATGCTAGGATTGATTCCAACTTATGTTGACATTGACACCATGATGGCTATCACTCACATTGAATGCCCTTGTGACCTCTGGATTAGAATATGGTAGATGTTTGATGACTTGAATAAATCTCCATTCCCAAAGGATCCTATTGCAAATTGTTTTGTACCTATTGATGTTTTTTGACCATATGATCGAGATATAATCAATGTGCTTGCTAAATGGGAAGAGTTTGAATGTCATTATGACATTGATACTTCTCTTGATGCTTCTTCTCCTATATAAACTCTTGTTGAGACTTTGGCTTCTATGGATCCTATCATAGATTCAAAGGGTTTATCTTCTTTATCTTCAAGTTAGCATCTTGAGGCATAGGACTCTTATATTGCAACATAACAGATTCATCTAATGTTCAAACTCAAACATCTTTTGTGTACACATCATCAAGGGATGAACAATGTAATCCAGTGACAAGCATTGAGATATCATCTATATCTTATCCTACTCCCAAGTTCAGATGTTGCTTCCGATGGGCTTACAATGATTCAATGGAGCAGGATCATATTCATCATCTACCAAATATTGCTTATTGGGATGACTATTTGACAAATCTTGCAAGTTTGTTTTGTGAGTCCCCTCTTGCATGTTTGGAGAACACTATTGAGGACAGCCATATCCTTTTTGATGACAGTTCCATCATAATTGTTGACCTTTCATATTTGGATTTTGTTCTACATATATTTCCACAAGATTTTGGATTGTCATGTTCTTCAATTAGCCCTAGGACTCTTGATTTGATTGTGAAACGCTTCAACAAAGGCATGGTGACATTTGAAAAAATTACAAAGACATCATATATAATGTGTTTTCTTCCCTTATGTTCCTTTCAAGAATGGGAAGATATCCTACATGCACCTTTGTGTTTGTTTTTTCCTAAGGGAAGGAATGTTGTTCAACATTCATGGATGTAATGTCTCCTTTTTGGATAACCCTAAATCTTGCCTTAGAATCACAAATATAATGTAGTTAGGGTTATAACTCACCAATTTAAATGCCTTAAGCCAGATAAATCTTGTTTAGGTCCTGCAATTAGGTTAGATACCATTGGAATATACTTCATTAGATCAAACATATATATAATAAATGACTTATCTATTTAAATCATGTAGATACATAACTATTTCAAAAAATTTAAACCACCCAATACCCATAATGTGTATTGGAAGTTTGATCATAACGGTACTTGGATGAGAAGCATGATAAGTTTGCCCGAAGCTATCCATACCAAGCCCAAGAGCGGATATACCATCCCTCTTGGCCCTCAAGTGGCAGACACACAGTCATCCAACATGGGGCGGCGTACTTGGCTGATAAACTTGTAACTGCATTCCCTACCCTTGCTACCTCAACCATCTCTCTTATGAACAACAACCAATCCATGTGGAGAATGGGGTGAAGCTACAATAGGAGGCCCATAGATTCACCTTCCTAAGCCCAAGGGAAAATACTCACCCCCTTGGAGTGGCGTATTTAGAAAGAAATCTAGTAACTGCTTACCCTATTGGAATCCACTTGGAGAACGGAGCTGGAACAACAATTTGTTCCTCATTGTTGAGCACTGTCACAACTTGCTCATCAAGTTCTTTGTTGTCCTCTTCATTTCCAGCAAGTTGTTCACATAAACCTTTGCCTCTAACAAGCTTTGTAACCTTGATATTGACATCATATTCCATTACCTTAGTTATCCAACCTGCTCTCTTATCATTGATATCTTTTCTAAGCAAGAAATCCTTAGCAGTAGGATGGGCAACCAGCAACTGAATTTTATTGTTAGAAAGCATATGCCTGAATTTTTTAAGGCTTCTAACTACAACTAGGACATGCTTTTCAACAAAAGTGTATCTCACCTCATAATCTTGCCAAACTTGGCTAAAGAAAGCCATAGGCTGCTCTAATCCTTCTTCATTCTATTGACAAAGCATAGCTGAAATAGTATCAACACTCCCAAATGCATATAATATAAAACCTTTAGCAAAATTTGGGTTTATGAGTGTTGGGCCTGCTGCAAGGGCCTCCTTAATCTCTTCTAAACTCCTCTTACCTTCCTTAGTCCAACTAAAGGGAATATTCTTTTTAAGCATTGAAGTAAGAGGCTTTAAGAGAGATGTGATGTTTGGAATGAACCTTCTTATAAAATTGATCCTACCTAGAAAGCTTTGCAAGCTTTTTTTGTATGCTAGTAGTGGTAAAGAAAGAATAGTAGTGATCCTTTCTGGATTTATTGAAATACCATGCTTGGAAACATGTCCAAGAAGCTTACCTTCATGGATAGAAAAAATGCACTTTTTTGGATTAAGTGAAACCCCATATTCTCTACATCTCTCAAAGATTTTCCTTAAATGATTAAAATGTTCGTTAGCATTCTTTGAAAAAACAGTAATGTCATCTAAATAAATAAGTACAAACTTGTTTATGAGGCCTTTGAAAGCCATGCCCATAGCTCTTTGAAAGGTTGCCCCTACATTGGACAATCCAAATGGCATCTTTCTATAAGCCATGGTACCCCATTTGGTAGTAAAGGCAGTTTTGAACTGATCTTCATCTTTTACTAAAATCTGGTTGTACCTTGAGTAACTGTCTAACAATGAAAACCTGTCAGAATCTGAAACAACTTGTAAAATCTACTCCATTGAGGGCAGTGGATAATGATCCTTGAGAGAGGCTCTATTTAGATCACGAAAATCAACACATAACCTAATCTCACCATTCTTTTTCCTAACAGGTACCAAGTTAGAAACCCAAGATGTATGCTTAATTGGAAAGATAATATTACCTTTGATCAGCTGTTTAACTCTGTTTTCATAAGATGTTCTAGCTTGGGAATTAAAAGCCTTTGCCTTTGTCTCACTGGTTTTTCCTTGGGTTCCAGCTCAATAGTGTGTTGAGCTAACTCAGGGTTGAAACCCTTCAAATCTCCATACTCCCAAGAAAAAAAATCATTAAACTCCTGGCAAAGTAAAATAAAAGCATGTTGTTCTTCCTTAGTACATACTTTGCCAAGTTTCAGAAGCTTGTCTGTGAAAATCTCTATGGGCTCATGGTGCTCTTGTTTCACTGACATGTTGGCTTTATCCTTTCTAACTTGATCATCAATATTAAAAATTGATTCTAAGGTTACCAAACCTTTAGGTAGCTTATTTGATTTCAACTGTAAAATTTGATTATCATACTGTTGGCGTAAAATCTAACACCTCTGGAGTGCAGGTTTGTACGGACAGCTATGTACACTACGCAATGAGTGCTCTTCAAATTAGGAGGGGAAGCTCCCTCATTGTGCTGGAATGCATGGAAAAGAAAAGTAATCTAAGTCCTATCTTTTTGTTCCTGGAAGAGGCACAAGGTTAAGAAAACCAAGAATGTTGCAGCTAAGGATTTTTGGTTTCGCAGATCATTAACTACAACTAAGCTATCTACTTTAAATCTATCCAATTTCCTCAAGAAAACAGAGCATGAGGAAATGGAGCAGGGTTTGACTATCAAACGATAAACAAGTTTAGATTCTCTACTTGAAGGCAAGGTGGCGCATCTATTAGCTCAATCTAGACAAGTTTATTGGGCACAAAACAGATTTGAGAATTTACCATGACAATCTTATGAAACCCTATGTGGCATAACACTTGATCATAATAGTAAAGACTCATAAAACAGATTTATCATCACAATCTCATGAAACCCTATGTGGCATAACACTTGATCGTAATGATAAAAGATTCACAAAACAGATTTATCTAAACTATGGGAAGAATTTACCACGCCAATCTTATGAAACCCTATGTGGCATAACACTTGATCAAGATAGTAAAGACTTCACAAAATAGATTTATCATCCCAATCGCATGAAACCCTATGTGGCATAACAATTGATCATAATGATAAAGATTCACAAAACAGAAAGAATTCACCATTACAATTGCATGAAACCCTATGTGGCATAACAATTAATCGTAATAGCGAAGACACATGAACAAATACCAAAAGAGCAATATTGAGGGCAAGGTAGGCGCAGCATATATTTCTCTCTCAAGCAAAAGTTAATTACAAATGAGCAAAAGCTCTTATTTATATACATCAAGGTGTAGGGAACCCTAAAATCACCTTGTGTTAACTACAGTCTCGCAAATGCATGCAAGATTAATTATTAAACCCTAATGAAGTAAACTATACAGTTAACTGGAAAGCTACCATCAGTTAACCGGTACATTTAACCTAAATGGACATGTGCAAGCATGCACGTCCTTATTTAAAGCAAAGTTAACTGGACACTACCTTCAGTTAACTGGAAACCCTAACCCTAACTCCTGTGATGATAATTCCAAGAATGAGATAAGCATGTGTTAAGTCAGCAAGTAAACTCAAGACTGAAAGTCGAGTTAACTGCCGCTCATGACTCAACCCTCGAAATTAACTGCAGGTTCTGACTGGCAAATCACTCCATGTCATCTCGGTCTAACACTTCGACCAAGAACCCCTTAATCTCTCTGTCATCTGGCACTTTGATGCTGTTCAAAGCAATAATAATCTGCCTCTTCAATTCCTTGTCGCCTTTTTTGACTGCATGCATACATTCTTTAACATTTTCAGTCGCCTTCTTGAAACTCGCTAAAATTATTGAAAATGTGATCAGAACCTCCATCAAGATATCATAAACATGCTTCTGAAACTCAGTTTGTACAACCTCAAGATCAGCGTAGGTACCATTTTCACGAAGATGATGGCACAAGATCTGAGTGACTTTGGCGGCTCCATAAATGGAGTAATCTCTGTTTCTTTTGGAGCCTAATGCTTCATTGTCAGCTGCTCTGATGAAAACCTAAATTAAGACTGATTTGGTCTTGAATTCAGTCTAGTTGAATTGCCTTATGAAAAACTTGCCTATTGACTATGAACACGGCAATGTTCTGACAACTTTCTCCAGAAAGCTAAAATGGCTCCTGGTGAGGCTAAAAATAGCCTGTCAGAGGATAATTTTCACCAAAAATTTTGAGACATGGGTTTTGTCCGAAAAATGATTCTAAGACAACCCACAATGTCAGAATTGCGAAAACACATCGTTTAGCTTGACATGCAAAGATTCTTTAATCGAGAACTATAGGGGTTTTAGAGCTTCTCGGGGCAATTTTTCTTGAGAAAATATGGAACATGGGTTTTGTGCACAACGGAATTCTGAACAAACCCAAATGATGAGATTTTCAAAAAGATGTGATTTTATCCCACATGCAAAGAAATTCTCGAAAAAAAGTACA
The DNA here is from genome assembly GCA_007258455.2 of Sequoia sempervirens. Taxonomy (NCBI): domain Eukaryota; kingdom Viridiplantae; phylum Streptophyta; class Pinopsida; order Cupressales; family Cupressaceae; genus Sequoia; species Sequoia sempervirens. Next base: position 51,220 of record VDFB02331902.1, read on the forward strand.
GAGCTTCAGAATGAAGGCTACGGGGCAATTTTCTTGAAAAAATCTAAGACGTGGGTTTTGCTGCTAATGCTGAAATATGCAAACCCAGATGGTCAGATTCTGAATATTTTTCCGTTTTCTTTGACATGCGAAGAAAGTACCTAAGATGAGAAATAGAAGAAATAAGACAGAAGATAGAAAGTTTTGCTTGTTCTGCTTCTGAAGAATTCGCCAATCTCTTTTTGGAACTTGATGAAACCTGCATGCAAAGTGAAAATAAAGTTTGGAATCTTCTTCCTTTGCACAATCTGAATTCGTTGCTTCGAAGAACGCTGAATTCGGACATCTGTAGCACCTTTAGCTTGCTGCTCGCTCAAGAAGAATGTATATTTCGAAGCTTGAGATGAAGAAATAATGGACGCCAATGCTTGAATAAGTAGATTTTCATCATTGAAATTCACACAAAGACATTAAACCTTGAAAAATGCGCTTGGCTTATGATTGGACCCCAATTTTAGTTAACTAAAACTAAAATAAGCTAAATAAAGCATCATGCTTTAGGGTTTCCCTTTCAATCTTTAGTTGCAAATTTATTTAAAACCTCATGCGAATTTTGACTTCAGTTGACAATCCTTGTTGAATTCGCCATCTTCAAACTTGCTTTAGATTCACAAATTAGAACTAAGGCGTCCCTTTTGAAACTTGAGTTGTCAATCTTGATTGAGATGAGAAATTCGCCATTTTCATGCAATAAACACTCTAAAAATAACTACCCTTTCATGACTTCAGTTAACATAGAATGAATGCGCCACTTCACCAATTTGTGCTAAAAATAGTGACCCTTTTGGAACTTGAGTTGTCATTCCTTAGAAAGTGCGTAGCTTCACTAACTTATGCTTCACCATTCAAACCTAAATATGGTGACCCTTTTGAGAACTGAAGATAACAACTTCATGCGCCATACTTCACTAATTCATGCTTCATCACTCATGCCGTCCCTTTTAGAACTTCAGTTGACACTCAATGAAGCGCCATCTTCACTAAAACTTCACAATTGCAACTAAATTTTCCATGCATGTGAACTTCAATTGACATTCATTGATAATCTTCAGTTAAGTGAACATGCAATCAAGTTAACTCAACATGCAAGATAATTAACTGAACATGCAAACTAGTTAACTCGACATGCGAACTGAAAGATTACTCAACATGCCAATATATGAACTGAAGATGACAACCCAGAAAACGTTTAGTCTAACTGCAGTCAGAACTCCAGTTAAGGCGTCCATTCAACTCACTTTCAAAAATTCAACTTTGAACTCTCAAGCGAATTCCAGACTTAGCCAAATTTTATGAAAATTTAAGCTAAAACCTCTGTCGGGACCTCTGTTCATCCTCTAACCCTGGTTGACTGATTTCTCCGATTGTTTGGCTGATAGGTGCATCGCAGAGCTAAGCAAGAACTGATCAAAAGATATCTTGAGACTATACATCATAAAACTGACATCTGAAGGCTCAAAAATCCAAGAGCCTTTTCCCAAAGTTGCGCTTTTTCTCAGACTTAGTCAAATTTTGACTTCTGTATTTCGTACGAAGGGAAAAATAATTCCTTCATAACTTCTGTTTTACCAATTTTCAAGACTGGATCTCAGGTTCACTGCGGAGCTGACCTCATTCTGCATAACAGCTGCAAAGGCACATTTCCCCAAAAAACATCATCTGAGGGGTGAAAAACAAGGGCGCCTTTTTGAAAAACTGCTCTTTTCATTCCAGACAGCCATTTCTGGAACTGACCAAAATAACATAAAAACTCCGACTGCAAGCTGCTGAGTCATCTCACGAACTGACGGAGACAGGCAACAGAAAGCTGAGCGTAACACGGACACACTGAATATTTGATATCACCAGAAAGACAGCATTAAAGGCCTGAAAAGCTTAGGCGCCTTTCCCAAAATGTGCTCTTTTGCTTTTTCCTCTGATATTCTGACTAAGATTTGACCCTACGTTTGACCTCAGATTCAAGTACTTCAGCAACTCAGATTCACCCACTGGCGGATGCGTCGCGAAGCTCGAACAAAAGTGAGATAAACATCCTGGGTGGCATTTAGCCAAAAACCTTCATTTGGTACCTCAAAAAGATGAGCGCCTTTTTCAAAAGTTGCGCTTTTCTCCAGTGTTAGTCAATTCTTGCTTTCGCCTCGTTTTGCGCTGCATCTTCCACAACTTGCTCGAAACAAGTCCGTTTGACAGGCTTGATAGCTCACTGCGAAGCTGACGTGATGCCGGACAAATGTCTGTTGGGGGTGACAAACCCTAAAAACAGGATATGGACCCCTAAAAGATAGGGCGCCCATTTGAGAATGTGCTTCCTTCTCCAGAGATAGAAAATTTTGACGATTTTCCTTCAGATTTTCACTTTTCTTGAATCTCTTTAGTAACCGACTGACATGACACTGACACCAACTCCATATTTGAAAACCCCAAAAACGACCTTCTAACATCACTTTAACAAGATTAAGACTCAATTAAGCAAAATGCCTTAGTGAAGCAAAAATTTTGGTTTTGGGTACAACACATACTGTTGCTGCCATTTTTGCTAATTTCCAGCTGCAAACTCAACTTCTTCCATTAAAGTTTATAATCTACTCATCACTTTCAAAAACCTGTCAATTTGTGTTGTTATCTGGCACTGATGGCCTCACTATCACCTTCACATACTATTGTACCTCAACATTATGCACATCAGTTGGAATATCAAACTAGGAACCTAAGGCAACCAACCTATCTGCTTCTTTATTTTGGTTTCTAGGAATGGACAGTAGATTGAAAGCATCAAATTTCTCAATTAAATCCCAAACTCTATGTTTATAAAGCTTAAGCAAATCATTCTTTGTCACATTCAAATTTCTTACTTGATTTGCTACTAATTTTGTATCACCAAAAACTTGCAAGCATTTAATACCTTTCTTTCTAGCCCATTCTAGGCTATGAATGAGTGTCTCATACTCTGCAACATTATTTGAACAACTGAAAGCAAAACGAAAGGCTGAATAATACCTTTCTCCATCAGGAGAAATCAACATAGCTCCTCCACCAGCACCCACCTTGCTTCTTGAGCCATCAAAATACAACTTCCAAAGCTGATTAGCCTGTTGTTCAGGCTGTTGTGTTTCCTCTTTAACCAGATTTGGGACAATTGCATCATGCTCATGAATCATATAAATCCCCAGTCCTACCTCATCCATGTGATTGAAAGGGTCAACTTTGTGATTCTCAGCTGCCCACTCATCTAAATTTATATCAAGTATGCCTTCAATAGGTGTGTTGGGGTCTAAGGCCATGGATTGATCATCCTGCTCATGGATGGCTAGGTTTGCATTTATGGCACTAGGCACATATGGCCCTATGTGATCCTTAGCTTGGGGTTCTGATTTTATGGTCACCTTAGTGCCATAACTTGTTCTAAAAAACATATGAGATCAATCTGATGATAAATACCCTCCCAACTTTGTAGTAAAATCCCTAGAGAGGCATATGCCAAAGAAAGGTGGCAGATCTATAACATGGATACCTTGTGGGATTGAAAAATTTGGACAAGCATGTAAGGTAAGAGGCAAATTTTTAATCACCCCAACTGATTGTATAGTTGTACCATCTAATTGAATCACTCCCTTTGAGAGAGGATCATGTGTCAATCCTAGTTTATCCACTAATTGCTTTGGCATAATAGAGCTGCTTGCACTTGAGTCAATCATACAATTGTGTACTAAATACTGGCCTATAATCAGACTGACATAAAATGGGGGTGGTTTAGCCTCTTGAGTTGTCTGCCCATTCTTGGTTTGAGGATTGTTTGTTAGCACAACTTTGGGCTGCTCTTTACTAGACTCATCAGAAACTGAAATCTTAGCTAAAGCATCTTACAATAAGTCTTTTTGCCCAGGAATATGTAAAACATCCAACATCGACAAACTAACAGTAGTTCTCTTCATGTGTTCCACAATATTAAACGCAATAGTACTAACCTTTTGCTGTCCCTTTGAAACAGCAACGTCAGTTTGGGATTGAATAGGCTGTGATTGGACTTTTGGCTGTTCTTTGCTAGCCAATGCTTGACCCCTTGAAAAAATATGAATATTTTGGGAAGATGAGGACCCAGCTTGACCTTGTTGAGATGTAGAAGTCTGATTTTTGTCCTTATCTGCTTGCTGTTCTAAATCAACAGCCCTTTTCTTTGACCTTGTATTGGCTGCAATAGAGGCGTAAGACTAACTTTTCCCTTGTGGTTGATTCACTCCACAAAAATCACTACCTTGCCAATTCATTAAGGCAACATCAGGAGTACCTTGCTCATTTTGAGAACCCTGTTATTCATGACTTTCTCTAGTCACATTATGTTGGACAGCAGCATGATTCTGCACCATAAGTGCCTGATTCATCATTCCATTGAGACAAGTAGATTGATTGTACGGTTGATTGCATGGAAAACACCAATCAAAATCTTGAACTAAGTTCTAGACAGGAACTAACTCCTTTGAAGCACTAGGAATGTTCGGATTATATGGCTGAAAAGGTCTAGGATTAAAAGATTTTCTCTATGCATGAGAATCAACTTGATAAGGTGGCCTATTAGGCTGATATGGTGCTTGATATGGTCTTGGATTTTGGCCTACCTGATTCTTGATATTCACTAAATCATTACCAACAGTTTTTAATAGGTTTCTAATCTCTTGAAGCTCTTGAGATTGGGCTGGAGCAACACTATTCTGAGCAAATGCTTGATAGCCTAAGGCTGGAACAGCAGGTAATGGAGCAATAGTAGGCATTTGGATAGGCATTAGAGGCTGAATATCAGGAAATATAGGCATTGGAGGCCTAGGTGCAATTTTGCCAGCTTCAATAAGGCTATTCTCAACTCTAATGGCAACATCAAATGCTCCAGGTAAAGACACACCACCCATTGACTTAATCATTACTGCAATATCACTATTGAGAGCCTTAAGATAATATAAGAAAGCATGATCAGCAAAAGGTCTTACCGTAGCAAGAATTTTATTCCAAGTCTTTTGGAATCGAAAATTGGAATATGCCATTTGTTCTTGTGGAGCTCTCTTAATAGATGTCATCTGTTCAACTAGAGATAAATGATCAGATTTATCTTGAAACTGCCTATTCAATTTATCTCCAACGTCATCCCATGTTGCAATAGAGTTAATAGGTAAGCCTCTGAACCACTAGAGTGTCTTGCCTTTGAATGATACTGCCAAAAGTATGATTGCAACATTCTCTTCAGTAATGTGATGAACCCCACAAAGTGAAGCCACATCTCTTATGTGGTTTGATCTTCACCCGTGAAAATGGGTAAACTCTTGAGTGCCGCAACTGGAATGTCATTGTGTTGAGCCAAATTCAATGGGCTGCCCCCATTAAATGGATCAAATGCAAAAGCTCTCGCCATTGGAGCTACTGGTATTTGCAGATTTGGTACTGGAACTATTGGAACAAGACTTGTAGGCCTGTAGTTGGGAGGTGTAGAGCGTGATCTTGGTGTGTTAGGTTTCCTTCTTGCTGTCCTGCCTCTTCTTTTTGGTGGTGATAGCTACAAATAGTCAAAAGGGTCTACACTTGTTCTTGTTTGTATCTTTCTCATGTGTTGTCTAGTACTAAATCTGCATAAAAATCCAGTGAACAGAGTCGCCAAGTATGAATTTTTACCTCAAAAGGCTGGAAATATTGCTATTCATACCAAAACAGCAGTAAAAAGGATCTTGATGTGGACTGAAAATCAGTTCGCAGTCCCACCAAGCGTGCCAAAAACTGTTAATACATAGGATTGCACCCTGATGCTAAGCTTGGAGGCTTAGCAACCCTGTGTAACATTGAAACACCATCGAGCCTGTGGGTTGCTCATAGCAATGGTGAATCTCCAGATTATGGCTTGGTTCCCTTTTAGATTTCCTAGAAACTAATGGATTTGATGGGAAAAAGGAAGAAGGGTGCTCTGAAAATGTAAATTAATTTTTGGGAGGTGATACACCAATCTTTTGACTTAAACTACAATATGACTCACAAACATTCTCTAATACACTTGTTCTTACAATCTAAATTCATCAAATTCATTACATAATTAATTCACAGAAAGACTAGAGAAATTCTTGCACAAGCTGTGACCTGTAATAAACTGAAGCTATATACTTGCATCCAATAATTGAGACAGAATTTGGAGGTTTTGAAGCAAAACACAAGAAATTCCTATCAAATCACTCACAAAATAACAAGACACCTGAAATTAGATAGAAGAACTCCTGTTTGTATTAGAATATGGAAGGAATCTCTGCAAAACATAACAATAAACTGCTAGAAAATAAACTATTGCTGCTATATATAAAAGTGAAAAATGAATTTTGAGTTACAAGTCAAACCTCCTCTCTGTAGAATGCAAAGGCAAAGAAGCAAGAACTCCAGGAAAAAGCCTAAGCTTTTCTTTTTTAATACAAAACTAGCCTCAAAGTGCCAGGATGTGGCACTTGCAGTTAACTGCACCTAAAAATATCTCGTCCAAAGTGATTTACGAGCAAAGAAGAAAATCCCCAAAAAGGGGGCCCACAACTACTCCAAAATGAGCTAAAATAGCTCAAAACTCCTTCTCTCAACCATTCTAACCAAAGAGGACTCCAAAAACACTCCAGTTAACCGAAAATGAGGGCTAAAAACCTCGGTTTCACTCCCCTTCTGATTTTGCATGACTTTGGATCAAGGATAAACAATTTAAACAAATATTAAAGTGATCAGTTAAGACCAACTTTAATAGGTGTTATAGATTTGCTGAATTTTTTTTGCATTTTTATGACATTTATTAAAATAATTTATAAAACATTACTTTAATATCTATTTGCATTCTTGCTTTTATCTCAATTTCATGCAAAATTATAAAGAGCAATTTGATTTTGATGTTTGAAAAAAATATGCAAAATATCACAAAGGAAACTCAATAGCAAATGTATTAGTTTTATGCAAAATGTTTAAATAAAAGGTAAAAATACCCCACTTGGGGTCTGCCAAACTTAGGGCTTTCTATAAACCCTAAAGCAAAAACTCGGCCTCATTTTGCATTGTGAAACATTTTGCTTGAATTCCATGTTGTTGTTGTGTCACACCAAGGGTTTCAACTTGAAGACTTTCTAGAGTTTTTCCTGTGAAAAATGCATGCTGGAGCTGCATGGTATGTCATTTTTGTATTTAAAAATGCTGATTTTTTCTCTTCCTATGAAAGAAAAGACTATTTTCTTGCTATTTTTTTGACAAAAAGATGATTAAATCTAAGCATTTCCTGTGACATTCTCTGTAATGTATTAGCACAATTTCCACTCTCTGCGTCATGATAGAAAATTATGAAATTTATGCTAATCTGTCATTTTCATGAAAGAAATGATGAAAGCCCTCTTTTGACTTGGGTCTTCCTTTAGAAGCATTACTACGGGCTTTCACAACCATGTTGGTGTTTCAATTCGCACCTCTGGAATGCGGATTAGAAATGGACAACTATGCACAGATAAAATGCTCTTCGAATTAGGAGGGGAAGCTCCCTCTTTGTTGATGTTGCTTAAAAGAAAGTAAACTAAAACTAATTTTCCTATCTTTTTGTTCAGCTAAGAGCACAAGGTTATAAAACTCAAGTGTCATAGCTGAGATTTTCTCTTTTAGAAGTTCAACTACGACTAAGCCTACTCTAATGACGTTTCTAACTACTCAAGTAAACGCAGAGCAGGAGAGTTAGAAATGAACAAGGAAGGATTCTTTGACATAAACACTTAAATAAACTTTCTTCCAATGCACATCTACTTACTTTCAATGCAAGCTGAAATAGAGATCATATAAGCATAACACATAAAACAGAAATCTGAGACATTATATCAGGGAAAAGTAGGCACAAGACTTTATTTCTCAAATCTCAAGAACAAAATATTACACTTCTGGAACAGTAGGATTGTAGCAAAATAGGCTTACAGTTTAGCCATCAAACCAAAATACATTGACACAAGACAAATGAACTGAACAATAACTTGCAGCTAAAGAGGCATACAAACTTGCTCTTACACCAAGTGAACTGAAACTAAACAACAACAACTTGCAGGAAAAATAGGCTCAGCAATTTGTTATCACAAACACGGTTAAGAAAATAATGGGCAAGGCTGCCCTTATTTATACACAAGCAGAGGAGTAAGGAACCCTAAAATCTCCTTGCTTTTACAACTAAGATTTGCCAACATGCAAGCTTTATTTCTAAAACTAAAACGAGATAACTATCTAACAACCTATGAAAGCATAAAAACAAGGAAATGCCAACTATTACAACTTGTTTTTTTTCTCTTCTTCAAAGAGTGGATAAGAAATGAGACAAGAATAGAAAAAAAGCTGGAAGAAAGCTTCTAGATGATTGCTGCTTTAAATCTCCACCACATCTGCTAAAAAGCAGGAAACTGCAGGATTGTAGCAAAATAGGCTTACAGTTTAGCCATCAAACCAAAATACATTGACACAAGACACATGCACTGAACAATAACTTGCAGCTAAAGAGGCATACAAGCTTGCTCTTACACCAAGTGAACTAAAACTAAACAACAACTTGTAGGAAAAATAGGCTCAGCAATACGGTTAAGAAAATAATGGGCAAGGCTGCCCTTATTTATACACAAGCAAAGGAGTAAGGAACCCTAAAATCTCCTTGCTTTTACAACTAAGACTTGCCAACATGCAAGCTTTATTTCTAAAACTAAAACAAGATAACTATCTAACAACCTATGAAAGCATAAAAACAGGGAAATGCCAACTATTACAACTTGTTTTCTTTCTCTTCTTCAAAGAGTGGATAAGAATTGAGACAAGAATAGAAAGAAAGTTGGAAGAAAGCTTCTAGATGATTGCTGCTTTAAATCTCCACCACATCTGCTAAAAAGCGGGAAACTGTATATCAGGAGCATCAATACTATCTATAGCAAAGTTCCGCTTTTCCAGGATTTCTTCTCCTTCTACAATTGATCTCAGAAAATCTTCGACCTCATTGGCTGCTTTCTCGAACCTCGCTGACATCATGGAAATTTGACTCATCTTCCCAGCAACAGGATCACTGCTATCGCTGCCACGAACAACATTTTGGAACTCAGCTTGTACTTCAGCAAGTTCAATGTAAGAGCTATCATCATGACAATATCGACAAGAGATTCCTGAAAAAAATTTGTTTATGAACTGGAGAGCATCAATCACCCTTTGTTTGTATGCACCTAACTCTTCAGATATCCTTTCGTAGGTTCTCACCTTGAAGAGGTGATGTTCTTTCCATGCAAGGAGTTGCCTCTTGTGTTCTCTTGAAACCATTGAGCCATATGTTGTATCCAAATCTGCCATGATGATCTCATGCCTAGGTTTCACCTCTGCTATCAGCTACTCAAATCCTTGAATCCCTTGGCGTAAGTCATGAGCATTATACCTTAGCTGATATAGCCATGCAAGAATATCTCTTCCTCTGGTGATGAACTCTTCAATCCATTCCCATGTTTTCTTTCCATATATCACCAACTACCTCAACTATTGTCGATCTGGTGGTGTCTCTAGAATCTGGGGCAGCAATTGACTAGCCTGTGAAGTTCCATGAACAAGATTAGAAATATATAGCCTGAGTTGTCGGATTTTAGCCTAGAGGGTTGCCTTATCTTCTCCATCTTTAAGCACTCTTTCTTGAAGATTTTTAGTTGCAACTTTGAACAAACTTACATCTGCGTGCCTAGTGCTTTTACCAAGATTGGCCTTAACCATAATAAAATCATCGACCTCGACTTCATCCATGTTTCTATCTTCAGGAGTTGTAGCGGTCTCCATGATCATCTCACCATTCGGATTCTTTTCAAAGTGAACTTGTTTCTTTGCTTTCTTTTTAGGCGCCTCCTAGTAAAGGTTGTCAAGTTCATCAAAGTTTAGCCAATATGAAGGTCTCCTTCTCTTCCTTCCCAGGGAGTTCTCAAGTCAAGATGTGGTATCTCTACTAACTTCCATGGGAGGTTCAGCTGCAACTTCTCCTACTTCTTCATCTTTTGAATCAATGTGAATTGGTGAAGACCTTAGCGATGGTGGAGAATCATGTGTCAAAGGTACATCTTTTGTTTCTTTTTGAGGCATGGACTCTTTTGGAGGAACTTCTGCTTCGACTATTGGCTGCTCCTGTATGATTATATTTGAAAAATCCAACCTTCTTACGTTCTTTGTTGATCTACTGCCCTTTACACCTTCTTGAGGCTGACTTATCGCCTTCATCTTTGGTTGTGCTTTAGAAAAAGAGGGAAGAGATGACTGTATTCTTGGCAGCTCTACTACAGGAATGGATTTCTTCCTCTTGAGGACTAAGAAAATTTTGTTGTGCTCAATGACTTGGCGTGTTCTTTCTTCAATTGAGATGCATTCTTTGTTGGCCCAACTGAACTATGGAAGAGGTTGTTACTCAATTTGATTTCGAGTGTACATTGGAAGTACATCTCCATCATCATCGAATAATCCCTCAATATCTTCTGATAAGCAATCTTTCATCTGATGGAGTGTAAGCCTGTTGTTACTACACCTCTGTACCTTGAACTCATCTCTGCAATTACCCCAAAAATCTTCAAGTGTGGGCACATGAGCATAGTTCTAACCAAGTCGAGATGCAAAGACACCATAAGGGTCGTAAGATCATCTCCCTATATGGCTTGTGACCAAGTTTAGCCAACTCATCACCCATTATTTTGGCATCTGCCGACGATCTGCATTTGTAAATTCCCAACTCAAATGGAAAACTAAAGGCAGGCTTCTTTCGATTTTGCAAGAAAGTGTGGACATCATATACTTGCCTTAGGAACTCCATGAAAACCACTTCATCTGATGGATACCTTGGCAACATGAGTGGAGCACTAGAGAAGCCATAAACTCTTATGTAAGTGAAGGTAGGAAACTGAATGAACCAATCTGCCCACTCCGCCATTGCTGCCCTGGCAATTGATGAAATACGTACGTGCAAATCATTATCTAGGTCTCGCATCGTATGCATCAGGAAAGCCTCATTTACCCTTTTGTAGTGATGTGATGATTCTAAAAACTCCAACTAAGGGTAATGATGGTAAACATGTTGTACTTCCAGAGTCCCCATGGTATTCAACCCTCTGAATTTTCCTTGGAAGGCCACTAGGTAGACAAGGTAGGAAATCATGTGGAACTCATGAATTTGGAAGTATTCAGTTATTTGCTAGTGAAGACTATCGCTGATTAAGGTTGGCCAATCATAGAATTTTGTTTTCTTCATGATATGAGATTTAACATAGAACATCCAAGGCTGGAATTTTGTAGCATCTACTTGAGTAGTGATTTGGTTGAGCAAGATGATCATTATTGCAATCTCATCCTTGAATTCTCCACCTCCGATGTTCTTTGGCAAAGTTTTATGTTTTTCTTTCATCCACTTCTATGCAACTTTCTTGCTATATTTCTCCTTATGCATGTCCCACACCCTTCCACATTCTTCTATGGAGATGACAACACTTCCTAACCAAGGTGGTATTGAGAAGCATTTTTCAGTCATGTCTGGCTTCAGGCTGCAAATCACTCTCCCATCTACCAATTGAATCTCCCGTGTTACAGGATTGTAATGCTTGATGCAAGCAATTACAAACTCTAGACTTTGCATTGAAATAGAAATTGATGTTGTTGCAAGTAGTCCAGAGTGACCAAGGTGTCTAATTGCAACATTGCCTGCATCTTCCAAAGCATGCAAATTGAACACCGATTTGATATGATGCAAGTCAGTTTCAACTGTTTTGATGAAGTCGTGATATAGCACTGATTTGGTCTTGAACTCAATGGGAGTGTATTCCATACTGAAAATCTTGAAGATTGACTGTAAACTTGCCTATGCTTGGACAAGTTTTGGACAAAAGCTAAATTTATCTTGCTGATTTTATTTTTCTCTTCAAACGGGAAAAATTTTCGAAAATAAACTGAGATATGGGTTTTGTAGAGAATTTCGCTGCAAGAAGACCCAAATCATCCGTTTTTAAAAATTTTTGAGTGATGATCAAAAAAGCAAGCAACCCTAAAATCTTACGATTTTCTTGAAAAAAAGTTGGGACTTGGGTTTTGTAGAGAACTTCATTTCAAGAGGACCCAGTTGATCAGATGTTGAAAATTTTGAAGTTTTCTCGGACATGCAAGGAAAAAGCAAGTTTTTGAAATCTGAAAAATTCTTCAAAGTTGTTCAGAATCAAGAATTGAGCTGACCCAAATCGCTAAAAATTGAAAATTTTGACCTCCTTCAAAAAATTGATGCTCTAGAAGAAAAAAGCATGAAAAAAGAAGTCTCTCTGTGTGTTGATTTGGAAAATATAACGAACTATGAAAAAGCACCGAGTTTTGGCTCTGAATCCTGAATTGAAGAAAAATTTATGTTTGCTCTTCTCTGCCTTGGACGCCACCTGCAAAAATTATGAGAAATGGAAGGCAAAGACATCTTAAATAAGTTGAGGTTGAGAAAACTACTTTCTTTCTGCTTTAAATCCTTTGAAGCCTATCCTGAGCTTGTGCATTGAACTTGGACGTTTTTTCCTCTTCTTGAAATTTTGAAAATTTGAAAAATTTGTCAGGCATGAGAACTTGGGCACCACCCTTAGAGGACTTAGCCATTTTCATGAAATTCCAACTTTTGCTTGTGTTTTGACCTTGGTTTGACTTTGATTTCCAGACGCTCAGTGAATCCCATGATCTGGCAGAATGGTCCATCGTGAAGCTTGAGCGAATTTAACGAAGTTTGTTTGGAGGCAACTTTTCATAAAAACTTCATCTGACCCCTCAAAATGTTGGGTGCCCTTGGCTACTTGGGGAACCCAAGCTTACCAGTGTTAGCCATGTTTATGTTCTTCAAGTTTTGTTTGCTTTCCTTGATCTTTTGATGATTTTGCAATTCTGGATGATTCGGGAGTCTAACAAACTGTCAGTTGGGCTCATTGGATAGCCTGATGAATTCTAAAGGGGGTTCTCTGGAGGCTACATCCTTTGAAAACTAAATTTGGGGCCTCAAAAGCTTGGGCGCCCCTGGCTACCTGGGATGCCCAACTCTTCTAGAGTTAGTTTATTTTCTGAGATTTTTCACTTTGCTTTTGACTTCTGACATTTTTCATGGTCTTACCCCTCCGATCAATCGATGATATCTGATGCTTGTCAACTCCGATGGACCTGCTGACAGTTGCGTTAGAAAGCCTGGTCAAGACTAGAGAAGACATGTTGGAGACTGAAACTACAAATTCATCCATTTGATGCCCCAAAAGCTTGGGCACCTATCTCCTTCTAGGGCACCCATCATTGCCAGACTTAGTCATTTTTACTCTTTTTCATCCTTCAAAACTTGACCTTCAAGTTATGCCTTCCATTTGATCTGAATTCGCCATCAGCTAACAAGTCTGATGAATCTGTTGAGATATCCATTGCAAATTTGGCACAATTCTGAAGGGATTGAACATATTTGCAAACCCTAACTGCTGGATTTGGTGCTTCAAAACCCTAGGCGCCTATCTCCTCTTGGAGTGCCCAGAATCCCAGACTTTAAATATTTTTTGATGATTTCATGATTTGCATTCTACTTCTTGGTTGAGACCTCTCCATTTGATCTTCAATTCTGGATGACTGATTGATCGGATGACTATGTCGATGGACTCACTGCGGAGCTGAGAAGATTTTGAGCAACATTGTCTGGGAGCACAAACCATAATTCTATCATCTGACCTCCTGAAAAACTAGGTGCCTATCTCCTTCTGGGGCACCCATGGCTGGCAAACTTAGTTTTTATTTTGTAATTTTCAACTTTCTCCTCGTTCACATGCTCGTCATTGTTTTGCTTGTTGGAGATGAGAAATTTTCTAAGGCATGAGCATCTAGGCGCCTAGACTGAGCTGGGGCGCCTGAAGTTTCCAGACTTAGCCAAAATTTTGCATTTTTCAACTTTCACAGCTCCCCTTCTCCATTCTCTATTATGCGTGCACGTTCATCATTTCTCATCTTCTATTGAGTGCTTGAATGTTTGAATCTAACACCTAGCAGCTAACTGACCTCCATTAATGACCTTGGAGCTCTTGAAACAACTTCTGAAAAAGCAAAATAGACCCACTAGGCAAAACTGATCTTTTGATGATTCTAACTGCACTAGCCTGATGAGGTAATATTTTCAACCAATCAAAATCAGTTTGAACCCTAGAAGCCAAACTTTCTATTTTTAGCAATTTTCTATTTTTAGAAAATTTTGCTAGCATCCATTTTGAAAGAAACTTAAAAAAACCCAGAAAAAAGTTTTATTTTTAGAAAGTTTCTAAAAATAGAAATTTTCCTAAAATTTAGGGTTGAAAAACTAAGATATGGGTTTTGTAGACTTGGTCGCTCTAAGCAGACCCAAATTGTCGGATTTTGAAATTTTTGAGTTTTTGACCCTCATGCAAGACATGCAAACCCCAATTTTGACCTTTTTTGACAATTTTGACAAGACTTTTAACCATTTCTGCAAAATGCCTAAGTGTAGCAAAAATTTTAATTTGAGGTACAACAAGCCATTTCTAAGTATGGCTAGCTCTAGGCTTGGCTCTTCTTGATTTGCTTTATTTGCTTGATAACTTGGCGACTCTTTGCTTGATGATTGTTCTTTCTTCATATATTACTGTTGTCCTTTGTATTGTGACCTCAAAACTTGACTGCTCTCATGACTTTCAAACTATCATTTTGCATTTGAAAACTTCTTTTGTTCTCTTTGCTCTTATGAGGTCTGCCCTAGCTCTAGATCAAGCATGGGAACCTATTGAAGGAGAGACTAATGGTTTGCAAATGGAAGACTCAGTGCCCAATCCATGATTGTGGTGAATTATATGCCTCTTAACTGTGATGATAGGAGTGTTCTTTATTTATTCCTTCATCATGGCTTTCACTGTGCTTCTCTCTTTTACTCTCATATTAATGGCTACCCCTGACAAGAGATTATCCTCATGAATTAAAATCATTCATTGACCATACACCTACAAGTTGTTGTTTCAAACTGTTTTGGAAAACCTTCCTGTGCATTCAATGAGCTTCTTGGTCATGCCACTATGACTGCCCTCTCCTCTTTACTCATCTTCACTATCCCGGAATGGTAAAGTTTTCTCTCAAACCACAAACTGGGTTTTCATGAAATTTAATGGGTTTTTTCATCTAAATCTTTCCTAATTTCTATCTAAAAATCACGAAAACCCATTTCGTGGTTTTCGAGATATGCCTGTCACTGTCATGATTGTCCTCCAATGAACTGTTTTGTTTTTACTGTGTGTCCCCCTATAGGGACTATTAATGATGCTTGATCAACTTTATGATTACATTTTATCATCCATAAGTGTTTAGACTGTCCTTTGAATATTGAAGTCGTCCCTTGAACTATGTATCTTTGACTCAATCTTGGCTGCCCTTATTTGAAATAACTCCATTACTGTCTTTACCATAAGTCTGTCCCTGCTGCCTTTATTCATAAAGGATAGACCCCCTTGGTAACTATGTCTATTTCCCTAGTTTTCTTTGCAACAAGGACTATCATTTGCATATTGACTAAGCTACTAGTTTGTGTTGCTATACCTTTTCCCACTAGTAGTAGACAAATGAAAACTTGGAAGAAAAATAACTTTGATTGAGTGGCAGCTGCAGACGGAATGATATTTTATGGTTTTAAACCAAACAATAATGAACCTTGAGGTCTTAAGTTCCAAATTCATGAGCTTTTGTCTTCTTGTCATTGACAACACCTCTTAGCTTGAGACCTATCTCATTTCTTGAAGACCATTACATGCTTTGTACTGTCCTGAATATGATTTGATTGAAAATGCTATAGCATGGTTTGCAGATTGCCCCTCTAGAGTTCACCTTTATCCATGATAATCATTGGCTTCCTCTTATTGATTGCCCTTCAACAGGTTCATTTTCATGATAATCTTGTCACACTTTAGCATCCTGTTCTTGAAGGACTGTCCTCTCTTTGAAAGTTCATTTACTTAGGATTGGAACCTTAAGGACTTCCCTCTTTATACTGTATGTGACTGAGCTAATAAAGAGGCATCATCATTTGCATTCCTGCTTTTATCTTAACTGCTGCCACATTATATCAAAGTGACTGTGTAGGTGACTGCTATGAATTGCACCCATTTTAATTTATAAAATTTACACTTTATTTCCTCTTTTGTAACTAAAAGGACAGTATGCTGGGCTCAACCCTTGTGGGAGCCACATTTTCTCCACATACTGTAATTTTGAGCAAGGTAATCCTACAATGGCAAATGTACCTAT
Organism: Sequoia sempervirens; assembly: GCA_007258455.2. Lineage (NCBI taxonomy): Eukaryota > Viridiplantae > Streptophyta > Pinopsida > Cupressales > Cupressaceae > Sequoia > Sequoia sempervirens. The sequence continues at coordinate 67,561 of VDFB02331902.1, forward strand.
GCCTACACAGTGAACAAACAAGTTAAATAAAACAATGAAGCTCAAAGCTTGATGATGATTGATGATTATTTTCTTTCCTGAATCATCATGATGTTGATGTATCTGATCTTGTGATGCTTTTTATCTCTGAATTTCTGATATGATGCTTAAATAAGAAATGGATTGAATGCCTATCAGTTTGGTATGTAAGAGTGTTGGAATCCTGAGCTCTAACGCACTTCCTTTTGACCCTTTCAAGTACTTCATGCAAACAACAACAGAACTTCAAGGAGGGACTGAAGATGAAGTTGATCAACTGTGGGGTTCGTCATTCAGGCAATGATGGATCCCTCCTCTCTTATATGTCATTTCTTTCAGTTATTCAATCTCCTTTTCTTATTGTATCATATCAGTTATTCCCATGGCTTGTGTGGGAAACCTATGAACATATTCTTTTGCAAAATGAATAAAAGACAACAATTCTATGCAAAGTTTGTGTAATCTTTTCTCTTTTAAAACACTTGCATAATAAAACTGCAATCTCATTTAATAGCATTTTTGTGTATGATAATGAAAACTTAGCAGAATTTAATATGTAACTTTTATTCTTTTCATCATCATTGTTGTCCCAACTCTACCTGATTGAATTGTAAACACAATTAGGCAACAGATATATTGTGATGAGCACACAATTATACTGAGAAGGGTGGGGAGGGGTGGTGAATCAGTATAATACAACTTTCCAACTTTTCAACTTAATTGATCACAATAGCAACCATGCAAGATTATGACAATAAGAACAAGATAACTCCAAGATTTACGTGGAAATCCTTACGGGAGAAAACCTCGGTACAAAATAATGTACTTTATATATTTATGTAAATTACAATGATTGTAGGCACCAACCTACAAGAAGCACCAACTCCCTTCTAATTTGTATAGGCACCAACCTACAGGAAGCACCAACTCCCTTGTGATTTTTTTAGGCACCAACCTACAGGAAGCACCAACTCCCTTCTGATTTTTGTAGGCACCAACCTACAGGAAGCACCAACTCCCTTCTTGCAAGGCACCAACCTTGAGTAACTAGAGGCACCAACCTCTTATAATAGACTGAAAATCTGAATATAGAATGAGATCTTCACAACAGATCTCCTTTTCCCTTCAATTCAACTTCTTCTTTGTGATGTATGTTGCCTCTTTAATGCCCACACAAGAGATATCTATTTATGCTCTTCTACTAACATACACCTTACTTGCATATCTGATTTTGAATTCATATATGTATGTTGGTCAAATATTGCAACCCTTTATTCTAGCAACATGTCCCTTGAAATATTCCTTTTACTAACACAAGTTTTTTACAATATTTAATTTGTTGTCTTTACTTTTTACCACCAGATCGCACCTCTTCAATCTTTAGATTTTTTTAAGTTCCCTTTGAAAGAGAATCACACCCTTTCCATAGATAGCTTTTTCTTAATAAATCTGAGTTTTGCATTTTTAATATTAGTTGTTTGCTTTATAAAGATAATCACACCTTTTCAAACTTGCTTTTAGTAATGGAAATTTGTTCCTAAATGAAATCGTATCATTCCATTTAGTGAAGTGTATCCTTTCAAAACTGAATCACTACCTTTTAAAGACTTTGCCTTTACTGACTTGTCTTTTTTTATTTTTGTCTTATGTGCTGCACAGGAAAAATTTTGATCACTGCTGTTTATTTTTAAGTGCTTCTCTTTAAAATAAATATTAATAGCGGCTTATTCAAATATATTAATTGCTGCAGTCTCCATAAATACTATTTCTCCATATTAATAAAGCCTTCTTTTATATTTGTTTATGCTTTCCAAAGGACTACTCAGATCTGTTCATGCTTGAAACTTCACCTTCAAATTTGCATTCTAATTTTGTTCATGTCCAAATCTTCACCTTCAATTATGTTGATCCCCTTATTCTATCTTGACATCAATGACAAATTTTCCAACATATTGTTGAGCAAGAAAAAGCAAACCAAAAAGCAATCAATCTTAAAGCAAGTCATCCTTTGAAGAAAGGATCTCGAGTGATGAAGCCCCCTACACCGCCTTCTCAATTTCCACATATAGATAGCCATCCATTTATGTCCATCCCTCAAGAGCAAACCGTGCCCTCTACAAATAAAAGATCTAAGGGACCGTTGGAACTTCATTTTAGAATGGGCAAGAGAGATTGTTGATCAAGACATAGCAAGTTATGTCTATGCCAATGGATTGGCATTCAACATTGTTCGTTCACCATCTTGGCAAAAACTGGTCAAATCTATTAATGAGGCTCCAAAGGGGTATAAGGGCCAAGGTTTTGAGAAGGTGTGTTGCACCTTATTAGACAAAGAGGTGAAACATGTAGCGGAATCTTTGAAGCCCATAAGGGATTCATGGATCGAAACAAGGATGACCATCATTTCTGATGGATGGAAAGATGCAAAAATTTGCCCATTGATCAATGTTATTGTCATGTCCCCTAAAGGAGCAATGTTTTTGAGAGTAGTGGATTGTGAAGGACAAGTGAAGGATGGTCCATTTATTGCTAACATCCTTTGTCAAGCTATTGAAGAAGTGGGGCCATCAAAATGTTGTGCAAGTTGTAACTGACAATGCAAAAAATTGTAGGGTTGTTGGGTTATTGATTGAGGAGAAGTATTCACACATTTTTTGGACACCTTGTGCTGTCCACTCCCTCAATCTAATGCTACAAAAAATTGGAACCAAAATTGAGTGGATCAAATAGGTGTATGCTAAGGCCAAAGACATCCAAATGTTTGTCACCAACCACCATATGACACAAGGCATATTTAAACAATTCTCAAAATTGGAGTTGTTGAAGGTAAGTTAATTGAATTCTCAATATTTTAAATTTTCTAATTCTTTTAATTTTAAATTTTGATTTTGTAAATTTCAATTATATTTTATTTTGATTTTCAAACAGGTTGTTGAGACCCGTTTTGCCTCCAACACAATTTTGTTGAGACGACCGATGAAGGCTCGTGAGGCACTCTGTAACATGGTCATCAGCCCTAATTGGTCCATATGGAGGCAATCTAGCACTAAAAGGGAAAATAAGGTTAGGCAAATGATCCTAGATGACAATTGGTGGGATCGTGTTGAGTATCTCAGTTTCACTGAGCCCATATTGAGCATGATCTGTTACACTAACATGGATAGACCTTGTTTGGGCGAAGTATATGATGGTATCGAATCAATGATTAAGAAGATGAAAACCATCATCAATGCAAAAAAGGAAGATCCTAAAGAAAAGTTCTTCAAAGAGCTACATGAAATCATTGTAGAGAGATGGAACAAAATGACCACTCCGTTGCATCTTCTCGCTTTTGCATTGAGTCTCAAATATTATAGTGCTAAGATACTTTTTGTTTCATCAAGTGTTGCTCCATATAGAGATGTTGAAGTGGCTCAAGGGTGCAAGGCAGCACTTCATAGACTCTTCAATGATTGTGACCAACGTGATTGAGTGAGGGCTAAGTTCATGGGTTTTGCATGCTCCAGTGATTGTGGTCTTGATGCTCTTCGAGACAAGTACAGGGTGGATACTCATAGTTGGTGGTACTACCATGGCCAAGAATACACGCACCTCCAACCTCTTGCAATAAAATTTTTGTCCCGAGTAAGTTTTATAGTCAAAATCTTTTATCTTTTAAATTTAAGTTTTATATTTTGTAATTTTAATTTTAATTTATATTTTATTTAGTTAAATTTTGTAACTCTTAACTATTTAATTTGGTCTTAATAGGTTGCTAGTTAGTCTTCTTTTGAGAGGAATTGGAGCACATACTCCTTCGTCCACTCAATAAAGCGCAATAGGCTACATTCAAAAAAGGTAGAGGACTTGGTGTATGTGCATTCAAACTTGTGCCTCATTACACACAAATAAAGTTCCTACAAAGAAGGAAACTCAAGGAGGTGGGATATTGAGCCAAACCGTCTTGACTTGGATGCTTCCACAAGTCACTTAGCTACACTTGATATTGATAATGACTATAAGCCTGAGGTAGCTACTGAGCATGAGAGTGCTAGTGGCAGTGCTTTTGTGAGTGCCACTGACGCTATTTGTGGTTCTACACAAAATGTAGCATCTAATATGGATGTTGATGATTCTTTTATTTATGACCCATATGATTGATCAGTGATCAATAATGGCTGATTGTAAACACTTGACATTTTTATGTTTGAACTTTAATTTATAACTTTATATCATGACATTTGAGTATCACTAATATTTTAATATTTGACTATGGAAGTGGTGGTGTATTTTTGCTATGTTATTTGACTATTACTACGGTGGTGTATTTTGAACTTAATTACTACTGCAAATATGTATATTTTTCTGATTTTTATATGTTTTTGTATTAACGAACCCAACCCCAAAAAAAAATTTGCCCGAACTCGCGAACCGAACCCTTGAACCCAAACCCGAACCCAAAAACGAACCAGTAACTTAGTCTACAACAGCAGGTGTAATAATTATTAATTCTGTCCTTGAATGCAGATGATTAACTCTGATCTGCTTTCTACAATCTGCAGATATCGGCCTAAACATAAATATTTTCTGAAGATAATTCGCTATGCTCTTCCCAATCATATTCCCTTATTATATTTACGGGCTGCTGCCTTCCTAAATGCAGATCATTATTTATTTTCTGGTTGCTTGATTTCATTCCTTGATGCCCTCCTTGCAAACGATGTGTCTTCCCTCATATATCCCCATCGTATGCCTTAGGAATGGAGGTGACTCTTCCTATTAACTGCTGTCCCTTGATCACAGACTTTCATTAATTACTAATTGTTGTCTTTTAGTTTATTTCTGATTGCTGCCTTTTAATATATTAACATTTGTCCTTTAATTACTGCCTTTTTTAAATGAACCGCTACACTTCCTTTATTTCTGCTTAATTATTAATTTCTTCCTTCTAATCCTTCTTCATTAAGCTTGGGGCTGTTTATATAAACATCTATATGACAAAGTCGGCCCATACAGAAGAACATAATTAAATTTAATTTCTGATTACAAAGGAGTCGACGAAACTGTGCCATAATATTGGGCACCAAAGGGTGGTCGGCCTGATAAAATAATAATTTATTTTTTTATTTGCCTTCTCAAAATACTAGGAGGATCGACCAGCATAAGGTAGTTTGCTTGTTGCAGTTTCATTTATTGGCGAGGATATGACAATGGATCATCTTTAGCATTCACAATTGAGCATTTACCATCAGCTAGGAAACTGCACTTTGAGGGGGGGTTGTATAGTCTCTCTTCTTCTCTCTATTCTAGGGGGATTTTTTCCTCACATGGGATTTTATCATTCTCAATTATTTTGAGTGGCATCACTTAGCCCAACTCTCTTCAGCCTCTCTTAAGGAGTTCCATCCTATAAATTTTCTCCTCCTCTTCTTTTCAAGGGGATCATTTTGTACATGGGCACCTAACATGGTTACACATTTGTCGGGACCCATTTATCTATCTTTCCTACCCACCTAAGCTATGCTTATGGGGGTTGTTGGTGTATTATTTTATTTTTGCATTTAGTTAATTATTTTATTTTATTTTTGCATTAGTTCTTATTCTTTCACTAAAACTCCTTGATGTTGTGTGACTATCTCCCTAGCCAAATCTTACAAACATGACTTACAATTTTAATATTTCTCATACCTTGGACATGAGAGGACTTAGTCCATTAGAGTAAGGTTCCAAGGCAAAGAGATTCTACGTATATCCAATTTGCAAGTCCTTGAGACCTTAGGTCCTCAAACAAATAGCTTTTCTTTGACATCTTCTTAGATGAGGTTTGAATTAATAAGATCCTACACCTCAAACATTGGTGCCTCAAGGACTTTCAATTGACTTCATATATACTAAGAAAATGAGATCAAAAAAGCTTAAGCAAACCTTCATGATCCATAAATTGGATCGAAGCATGCTAGACCATTGACTCACCTATTAGGACTTGACATGGGAGAACCAGTCGTCACATAATTGAATGACATAAAGTGCATACCGGCTCACAAAATGGTTTAGAACATTTAAGGGGTGATCTGAAACATCCCCAAAGGCTTCAATTCAGTTTGATAATGTCAGAAGTACTCGGAAAAGCAAGAATAGTGCAATTTGCCACTTACACAAATGGCAAACTCACCATTCACCCCAATGAATACACACTTGTTGCAGCGAACTAGAAATTCACCCTAACGAACTTGTCAAAAGAGGCAAACTATATTCTATTGAAGTGGCAAACTCGATCTGATACAGGGCAGAGGCTGGAATTTAAAGAGTTTCGAAGTTTAAGCAGTTCCATTGGATGTCTTTTGGCTTTCCAATGGCCATGGGAAGCAGAGAGGGATCTGTGTGAAAATGTTTCACACATGAACAAGGGTTGGCTCTTTGAACAAACATCTAGTTATGCTCTTGGAATGGATTTGTTGGGGGATTGATAGGAATTTCTCATAGTTGGAGGCAGCATAGGTGTGAGGACTACATGGACGTGTTTGTATGTTCCAATGTACCTTGTAAGGTGGTGTAACACTTGTGTAAACCTCAGATATATTGGCTTTTAAATCTTCGCCAAGGTAAGGAAGACATTGGGAAGGGCATAGGTATTCGACTTTGAAAAAATGTGGAAAAGATCTGGTGGGAATGACATGCTGTTGTTGCATAGGCATTAGGCACACGAGTCTCACGTGAAAAGCCTCCAGCTTCTCTAACTCGATGACTATTCAGACACGAGTAGATCCAGTCATAAACAGATAAGCAAGGCTCAGTTTACTCCCGACGTTTGTCATGAAATTTACAAAAGTTGAACAATATGTATTAGGTAAAATGTAAACGTCCTCCTGTTCTTTCAAGGCAGTCCAATATGCCCAATGGGTGCACTGATTAAGCTGGGACCCATAAATCTTATTAATTTTTGAAGAAATGGTGAGGTAATAAAATAATGATTATGGGTTAACCCAGCATGCCCATGTTTTCAAATATTAAGAACTCTGGCCAAGCTTAACCCCACACCATCTTAAAACACGGAATATAATCTCACCCAACATTTACTAGAGGGCCACATATTCAACCTCAAGAACATAGTGTCTGGGAAACCCAAAATGCCAAAATCTTTAACAAACATTTAAATTCAAAAAATATCCTGTGCAAATCTAGTTAAATATTTTTACGATTTCAATTTCTTGTCTGTAACGAAGTAACAAATTCCTTAGACTTTATACTCCTTCCCACACAAACACAATTTAAATTCTCAAATTCAGAATTAACATTTGTCCCATAATCTATGTGACATAAGTAACTGTGAACCTGAAAAGTAACCTTCTAGCTGTTCTGTATAACATTACGGCTTGCCTTCACAAGTCTCTCATTCCATACACAACAATCCGAGAAAAGAACAAATCATTGAAATCTCTCACAAACTACAAGAAAAAGCCATACACAATTCACATTTAAGAACAATAGGGGCAAAAACTGGCAAGAATAAGTCAGGAAAATTGAAAGTGTACCAACTCGTTGAGATGCTCGCAATACTTTTCAAATTTATGCCTGAATGGATTTGGATTTTCAGCCGCCATTGTTGTTTTAAGGCGTTCAGCAGAGGCCTCTGTGATCATATCAGGAAAGAAAAACCTGCAACGAACAAAAAATCAAATCCAATGTTTAACTACACATTTGAAAGATGGGATTTAAAGCGGGTATTTCTAAATAGTATCCGTTAGGGGCTCTCACACGCATGTGTCCGCTAATCTCAACAGTTGCGTTAAAAATCCATTGCCGGTGGCTCGTCAACATTTTCAACTTTTTATTAAAATTAAACCCTTTTGATTTTGTTTTTGTAAGGGAATAAAAACCCCTTTTTCCTAAATCTAGGCTAATTAAAAAATTGCAAAACATTAATCACAAAATTAATTTAGATTTAAGTTTAGGAGTTGGAATTGATAATTGAACAATAAATTTATTTAACTCTCATGTTAATGAAGGAATATAAATGTTGAAGGTGTATCAAAATAGTTTTCTAATGTCCAAAAATTAATTGTTGTGAGGTGCACAATATGGTAGAATCTTTTGTGAGTTTATCCTGAGTGGCCCAGGGTCAATTTTCAACAATACAAAAACAATCTCTAAAGCACAAATCTGATCTAGCAAATGACAAAATTATGTGACCTAGCTTGTTATAATCTTTGCTATCTAGATGTGCCAAGGACTAGTGGTATTTAAATATATATTAGGGAAGTTATTGGATCACAAGTGTCATGTTCTTATAAGTCAAGCCCTTTGATAGATAAACTTTATGGTCTTATACAAATGTCGTCAAATAGTAAGCAAGCTTCAAATGTTCAATATATTGATTATGATGCAAATAGATTCATTTTAGTACTCTAAATTGAAGTGTTCCTAGAATGAACATTCTTTGTAATGTGCATAATCCTTGTTATTCTCTTCTTCTTTGATGATGTCAAAATGCACAAATGAATGTCTTTAAATACCAAAACATAACAGACAATTGCACAAACAAGTACCGAGTAAACTCCCAACAACTAGTAGGAAAGGGGGTCAACAATTTTGAATTTAAAAAAATAAATTTTAGGCTCAACCTTGAGTGACTTGAGATCAACCCAAGACAAGGAATACAAATACTTGGGATCTCAAACAAATGCACAAAATTTTGATCTAATAATGAGGTGAATATGCAAGATTGCATATGAATGGAGCTAGGATAAGGTTGAATATATTGAAATGCATGAATATGAGAGTAAATGGGGGTGGATGATTATTGAAGGAGCCAAACTTAGCACAAGAGTATGCCACACATTGCTATGTAATTATATCAAGCCATTCCATCAAAAGGGCCCATAACCAAATTAGAATTGGCATGGGTATGCAAATTTCACCATTACATTTTGCTCCACTTTGAGGTGCATGTAAATTGAGCATGAATATGTATCTCAAAGGATGTGAACATTCTCTCCCATGTAAGAAAAGTAAATATTTATACATAGAAGGATATAGAACCATGTAAAGAAATGGACCCAACTTGATTTCCCGATGAGTTCAATTCCTTAGCACAAACACTCTATAAAAACTTGCAAAACAAAGAAAATATATATGTAATGAGTAGCTTTATTACAGAAGTAAAATAGGCACAATTACATGTTTTTCTTTAAAATGTGAAAGTAGGAAAAAGAGAAGGGTTAGAAATTTTGCCTATATGAAATTGATACTAAAATACTTTCCCAAGTATGGTAATAGTAATATGGTATGACAACTCAACCATCACCATGTAATGTGATCAAGATCTATCCAGGCATAGTGATAAGTCTTTGTCTAACATAATGCACTTTTTTATTTCACAATATTAGGGCATCGGTGATATTATATGCCCCCTCTAATTGGTTACATAAAACATGTGCAAGGAATTAGAGGAGAGGAAAAAATAGTACATGGATAGTAAATATAATCTAGAAAAATGTGATTATGAAGGCATATGATAAATAGCAAAAATAGCATCATGTGACAAGAAAGTAAGACATATCAAATTGAAAGTGTGAAAAGCATTAGCTTGGAGATAATTGTTAAGGTACGTAATATATATTTTCCCCCATTATAGGCATATAAAGGAGGTATGGCGACTTAGAAGCACAACTTAGTATATATGATATCAAGAAGACATGGCATCCCCAATGTGGTTGTAAAGAGCATGATAAGGCATACAAACATGTAATAGGATAGGAAGTTGTGATTCCCCCAATGTAGTAGGATGGCTATAAGAACATGATAAGGCATATGAACAAAAATGTTATCAAGAAGGGTATGATGCCCCTAATGTAATTGTTAGGATTAAGGTGATAATAACCTTGTAAATCCTATTTTCTTCATGTATCTCCAACATTGTAATGCCCTAGTATTTTTCCTAGACATTAAATATTAGAAAATAAAAGAACTTTTTTTTGTGATATTAGCATGTCATATTAAACACCTACACACTCAAGATGTTATGAAACAACACAATGACATTGAAAGAATGCAATTCCAATACATCAAGCATGGGGACATAAGCAAACGAGTTTCTCGATCATAGTTCATGGTCATTGTGATGAATTTACAAGGAGGTGCAATTCTTTCTAAATTTGATGATTAGGATCCAAAACTATGATCTTCATTACTCACCAAATCAAGAACAAGATGATAGTATCAGTAAAACAAAGAAAAATTGGGTGTGAGATCCAAGATGGATTAACCAAATGGATGCACCTTATTCTTCCTATTTCACTCAATTATGAAGGTTATAAGGCATAAATGAATATCAAAAATCAAACCTAATCAATATAGCAATCAAAAGGTAGGTTTTAAGAGGGTCAAATGTTGTGTACCTGTTGCAAAAAGTACTTTTTTGGGCCTCATTGAGGACTCATTCGCCCAATGGTGAATGGGTCCTGACTAGGGTTTTGAAAAATCAATTTCTAGGTTTTATTCTTCAATGTTTGCACTCCCAAATCCTAGGTGTTCAGCTCCCAAAAGTCAGAAATAAATTTTGTAGAAGAATTTTCGTGATCTTGCAAGAAAGATGACAACTTTGCAACTTTGACAACTTTTTCTCTCCAATTGATCTTCAACCTAAAACTTGCAATCACACATCAAAGAGGAGAAAATGTTGATTGTTAGGGAATAGGGGTTTGCCTTGGTCAAACCCCATTTTGGTAATTAAACCTTGTAATGAAACAATGCATGAAAGGAACGATGAATGAACAACAATATGTAACAACTCACCAAACCTTGTTGAAACCTTGGATTGCAAATCTAAAACTTATCATGAAGTGGTCTCGATGAGTATAGATCTTGATCATGAACTTGACATAAGATAATGGTTGTGACACTTGAACATGATCGCCAATGCTACATCATCACATTACCTCAACAACATGCATGACTTTGACATGACAAAATGAATCCTTGATTACTACAATAAACTTTAATAATCTTCCCTTGAATGCTCTATAATGCTCTTGTGACAATTGTTTGATCTCATGAAAGTCTTAGGTGAAAACATAGTGAAATAAAATTATATTTATACATAACTTAAGATTAAATCTCAAAATTTAAATAATACAAGCCGACATCAAATCTAGGATTCCAAATCATTAAAATACTGTCAAAAACATATTCCAAGGGGGGGGGGACCTAGGGTTAAGTGAGGACCAATTCACCATGTGGCGAATGGGTCCTAACATACTTAACTAGGACACACTTCGAGGAATATGAAACGATATTTAAAAAGAGGGTCCGAGGACCTAGTGAGGACCCATTCGCTAGGTGGTGAATGGGTCCTAGGTCACTAACCCAGGACACATACCTTGTAAAATTAAGTGTTGTGTAATATTATTTAAGAATGTCAGGTTTTATCCCTTAGAATCTGTAATTAATTAGGCTTGGATTTGAATTTAAGGGGCCAATTAACCTCAATTAATTAATAAAGCCCTAGATTAGTGTGAAAGTGTAAAGATACACTTTACAACACCCTAAATAAGGCACCATTAAGTCCATTTTATTAAGAGGGGCCCTAAAATTAATGTGAATGTGTAAAACACAT
>VDFB02331903.1:0-21146 GCA_007258455.2 Sequoia sempervirens
CACAAGATTATACCCTATTAGAAGTATAAAGAAGAATAAATGGGGAATGCACATGCATTCAAGCACACTGCCTAAAGCTCACTGCTGAAATACAACAAGGCTTACAGCCCAAAGGAAGACACACTGTCTTACAGAAAGATTTGGATTACATCCACAAGATTTTGAACTAAGAAAATAGCATTTGCTCATGCCTAATTACAGTTTCGGTTAAGCACATAAAATCTGCTCACTCTTCTACACACTCTACTACTGCCTTCAAAATATTAGAACATTATTTGCACATAGCACTCACACACTTCACTTCACCATCACATTCAAATGATAAAACAATTGCTCATATATATCCGCAACCAGGAGTAACATCATCTACATGTCGGCTTGAATAAAATATAAAATGAATACAAATTGTCAACCCAAAACATAAATAATTATCAATACGAATCAACCAATGTTAGCCACAACATAATGAAGACCCAAATCAACATGCTCAAACACAAAATACTTCAAACAATTACTCCTTGAAGATCCACAACATGCTATATTTACTTAGTCAACCCTCTAGCATTGTTAGACAAAAAATCAATCAACCGAATCTTCTAACTTTCACACCAATCGATACGAGGCTCTATGATTCAAGGATAACATAGATCATACATCGAAAAGACTTCCCTAAGATCCAAAACTCAAAATGATAACAGAAAATTTCGTATGAATCAAAAAACACAACTTTGTTGGATGCTCTATTCTAGCTTGACAATTAATCACAAAACTTCAATCTGACTTGCAGTACGAACAAATGCTGACGTATGGATCAAATCATTGACTAGGGTTGCCATCAATGACAACACCATATGACTTGTGTAGTGTCTCTTTCTAACAAGCCTCTCACAAGAATGAAGGAAAGCTGAAGGATTTATGTTGCAGATATGGTCTCAAAGGTTACGACCCGGGTATAGTTCAACTTGCAATTGCCCTAGGTGAAGAACCCAAGTCCATTTGATAGAAACAAAGGATAGTCAACCCAAAGGTTGAAGCTCTGATAGCACATGATCTTGTCAAGTGGGGCGAATGAAAGGTCATATGTCCTATCAAATTTTCTGCCTAGGTATTATATTTGGTCCCAATTTGGAAAAGGAATAACAATATCTCACTTTTTCTTGATTACCAAGACTCAAGGAGGATCTTGCCAAAAGACCATTACCCTTCACCAATGATGAAGTTGTTCTCGCAGACTCTAACTAGAGTAGAGATATCCTCCCTGATAGATGGTTCCTCAAGGAATAATCAAGTCTACATAATGGAATCCAACCAACACGGGATGACATTTACCACCAAGTTGGAAACGTTTGCATACTCGAAAACACCGTTCAAACTCTCCAATGTTACTACAACTTTTCAAAAGGCAATGGGCATTACTTTGGAAAGATGGTTCAACTAGATTATTTTCACATATCTAGGCGATTCATCAATCAAAGATGATCATCCTGATCATCTAAAGGGATTTTCTTTGAAAGGCCAACGATTTGGGATTCTTCTTAATCCAAAAAAATATTTCCTTGGAGCATCCCAAAGAAAGCTTCTCGGCTTTACAATACCACAGGGGGGAATAGTAATAGATCCCAAAAAGATCTTAAGCTCAGAACTGAACATGAGATATTTTCTAGGAAACTATAATCTTGTCTGTGGATTCATACTAGATTTCATAAGCATTGCTACCTTGGTCGCCTTGATGATTAAAGAGAACCTATCTTTTCAACAAACTTCCCAAGGGAGAAGGTTAACAAAATCGATCAACAAGAACATAATTAGGTTAATCAAATGTATTGGGTTAAGAAGACAAAGATATTGGCTTAGTCACAAATGGGCCCCCCGTTGATGAACCAAATCACCCTCAATTAATCTCTAAAGGTTTCTTCATATGAGATGATGTATGAAATTCAGCAAAAACCTCAAGGCTGGAAGAAGACAAAGAAAAGGCTCATGGAACCACAATCAACAGCTAGTAGACGATCAAACAATCTTTTGACGAAAGGATTTCTAACCTAGAATTCAAAGACGAAAGATTTGCACTGAGGTATGACAAATGTACTGCAAATTAGGGTGACATACAAAATTCAAAGTGCTACAGAGAGGACCTTTCAAAAATAGTACGTGCAAAAAAAGAACATGTACAGACTCAAAGAAATGGGGAAAAACATTTTAGATGTACTGGTGAACAGTATTTATCTAAGTATTTTTCATTAAAATGCATAGTTCTTTTAAAAAATTTAGAAATTATGTACCATATGTAAAATTTTTGTAATTATTTCAAAATTTTGAGAATAAAACCCAAGAATAACACAAAGGAAATAAACGCTATACTATATTATGTTTATCGACAAAATTTACAATATAGTGTACGGCCCAAGGCTCAGAATCAAACATGAGGCTCTCTCGAGCAAAACACAAAAGAGGGAAGTGAACAAAAGTTGTAAAAGGGGCTCGTAATCGGGTTCCACTTCTCCTCCTTATTTTCTTCTTCTTCTTATTTTCTTTTGATGGGTCGCAAGTGGGGGAGAAATACACAACATGCATGGGTCACGCAGTCTAGACCTAGGGTCTACTCATTGCGAATTTGGACTAGGAAACTGAACTACTTTCTCTAGGAAATCCTTGAAACCCGCTCCATGTCATACTCCCACAGAAGAAAAGTGGTTGTTGGCTAAGAGGAATAGTGGTGAGTCTCCATTTCCATGGTGTGAAAGTCAGTAAGGAAGGGAAACCAGGGTACGTATGCTCCAAAATCCACGTGCCTACAGAGGTCCATAGAACTTGGGATACCAATGCCAGGGATGGCCACTCACACTATCTCACCAAGCCCTTCCATCAGAGAGGTGTTGAACATGTTCTGGCACAGCTCAATTATCATGGGCTTGGCCACATCCAGGTCCAACAGTGAGGCCATGAAGAGGGAGAGCATGTTTCAGTTACTCCAGAGCTAGTTCTCATCAATAATATAGTCCACACCAACTACCCACTTGAACACAGTCATGACCAAGGGGTCACAATTCTTCACCAGGAATTTAATTCAATCAATAGTGACCTCTCCCTTGAAGCAATTTTTTGGTCTCCATGGAAGGATCCAAATAGGGGTACCCATACCAGCAGACATCTTGACGAAGTAGTGAATTATGGCAGAAAAGGAGTAGATGGAAGGCCAACAAAGTTAGAGGACTATATGTTTGAATGAATGTTGCAAAAGGTGGTATAGTTATATATAGAAAGGCCAACCGAAAAACTCAACCAACAGGATGTCTATTTTTGGCTGGATGGCAACGGGAAATTTTGAGGCAGAATGGAGCAAGGTGGGAAAATCATATGGAGGATCTGATGGAATACCTTGAGAAATAAATTCGGGCATTGAGAGTAAATTCCCTCATACGCCGATGGTTGACGTGTGTCCTTTGCCATCATCAATTCCAACTATTTCACTAATGGGAAAAGACATGGATTAACATACAAAGGCTCTAAAAAATTAATGAGGATGTCTTTTTAGGAGTACCTTGTGTCATCTCGGCACATTCCATATGATGAAAAGCATGCTCTTCAATGCAATAAATTAAATTGTAAAAGAGGCGGCAGAGGGAATGTACTAATTCTATTCCCGTGACTTTCTCAGTATTCCCAAGGGATATGAATCTCCTATCCACATGTATCACCTCGGTGGTAGAATTTAATGGGCCATCAATAGTAGTGTAGTCATGATTGCATGCACAAGTCAGAAAATTAATTGCACTTAAAAGCAGGTTTTTTCTAAAAAGCAAAAGGCAAGTGGTTGTTGTTCCCAGAGAAGCTCTCTGCATCATTTTTGTACAATCATGGCGAAAGTTTCTACCTTTGGTAGGTAGGCCGAAGCTCCAAACAAAATACCTAGCTACGCCGATATATTTGGGTACTACTCATTCGCCAATGCCCCAACACCAAAAGAATGACCATTTGAATGTTGCAGGAAGGTTCAACCTGACAAATGCATTCAGAAGGAGGCAGTTCAAGATACCACTGACAATTTTTACGACCCTCAATTATCCACCAACCCCAAAAATCTTAGGGAAGGTTCTTTTCAAAGGATGTTGGGGCATGAGTCATTAGAGGGTTTTTCATTTTGGCTCTGGAATAGTGGTTTGCCAGAGTTTTTGTTACTTGTTGTGCATCCATGCCCAGAGCTAGTTGATGCATGTGCAAAAAGGTTTAACAAAAATATAGAGGCCATTGAGGGTCGTTGGGTCAAGATTACCTTTTCAATGAAGAACAAATGGATGCCCTGGGAGAAGATATGTTTAGGCAAACAAGATTCTATGAGGATGAGACAAAGGAAAGGCCACAGAGAGGATAGATTCACTGGCCTATTTTGCGAAGGAAATTTAAGAAGGATACACAATCTATATTCTCAATGTTAGCTTGGGTTTTTGGGCTCGATGACGAGAAAGAGGTTAACCCTTTCCAATTTTCCCTAGGACTTGTGCTCAAAAGAGAAAAAGTGTTGAGGCACTACGATTTTTTTGAGGTGATGGCTGGGAATATGAAACTGTAGTTGAGAAACTATGGTGTTGAGTCCAAATTCAGGTATTCTTCTATCCTGGTTCCTTTATTATTACATCAAAATTTTGAGTGGCTAGGGAGGAATGTGTCAGTGTCTAGGATAGATGAGAGAGGCTATATTCAACCAATTTTTGTGTGGACCCCTATGTGTTCAAGAATAGGAGATTATTATCGGTTTGCAAATTACTTTTTGAGACTAGTGCTACAAGATTTACTACCTCACCCTGTTGGTCATTTCTCTTAGGACGGTATAGAATGGATGGAGCATCCAACTATCCTAGTGGATTACTTCATAGGTGAGGATTTCACATTTTTTAGGTTTCATGGTTTCCCTGAGGAGGTTTTCCAACTCCCCAGATTTGTGATAGACCAAAATTTTGCATTAGAAGCTTACCAACAAGTATCTGATGTTGATAGGATTTATGGTGTTGGCAGGAATACATAAAAGCTTTTCGATCTTCCCCTTATGATTGCAAAGAGTCAAGTGATACTGAGTAAGTGGAAGACTGAGGATGAGATCACGAATTTAATGGCAACTCTAGGTTTGGTCCTCATTTGTGACAAATGGAATTACAACTCAGATGGGCATTTTAGTTTAAGGCACAAATTTAGGGAGTATTTTGAAAGAAGGAGAAATCCTTCTTTGGAGAGTGCAGAGGTATACATTGACCTAGCCCACATTCCAGAAGAACAACCGAAATGGCTGAGTTTTTATGAGCCTCAGACATAGTATCAAAAGAATATCCCAATGATAAAATCTCTCAATGCATAGCTGAGGCATAAGGGATGGTCAGAAAGGATGAAAGTAGACTTTTGGAGTTTTCGACAAGAAATGAGGAATCCACGTACCTTGTTCAGCACCTTCTAGCTTGATGAGGAATTTGAGGACACATATGATAAGGAGGTTGATTCTAACAATAGGAATCTTGAGACGAGTCATGAAATTGAGGAGGAGAAAGTTCCAATCCAGATTCTTAGACCTTGGGAACCCGACAACTAAAGAGATTTAGGGCCAAGGGGTCCCCAAGTTTCATCTACATCTCGCGCCCGAAGCAAAGGAAAAGGGGCCCAACTGTTCCAAGAGGATCCTCAGCGGTTGCTGAAGGTCAAATGTCAGAGGACTCTATAGGAAGGGGGTCAAAATGTGCTAGTCCTAATCGTATGAAGCAAAGGAGGATCCAAGACCTAGGTGCCCCTTATATACTGGTCTGACAAGAAGAAGAAGTGGAGTCTGGCCTACGGAATGTTTCATCGACTGCAGCTCAAGTAAGTTTTTCTCCCCCTCTTCTTCCTATTTTTGCATCTCTGGTCAACCCCATGCCTCCTCCTATTAAAGATAATCCTCCATCCTTAGTTCCCAAACTTGTAATGTTGGATGTACCCCCTGCCATTGTCAATGAACCTACTGAAACTTTTTCACGTGCAGAAGGAGCGTCATCTGCCACGGCTGCTATTGTGTCAATAGTTTCCTTGTCAAAGGCCCCCATTGGAATTGCTTAAACTACTCCTTTTCCCATTACTCCCGACCCATCTACTTCTGGGAAAGCACCTCTCCATCGGCCTTTTCCTATGTCTACCCCTACTATTTCTTCCCCTACTCAATTTGGCATCCTACCTTTTTCTATGATCACGCTGCCCTTTGCATCTCCCCACGCTCACACATCTAAAGTTTCCCCTACCATCACCTTTTTCAAACTACCCCCTAATGCTCCCATTTCAGCTCAAAGTTTCTATGTCCCTTAGACTCTCTAGAGTCATTTTGATGCTACCAAATAGGCCCAAAAATCCAAAAAGCAAAAAATGTTGTCAAAAAGTGTCGAGAGGCCCGCTAGTAGGAGGATTGAAGACTATTTTAATGAAGAGAAAAAATCTCTGCTTATTACCACTATGAGGCCACTCATTTCCAAGCCCGAAGGACAAATGCAAATGGAAGATTATGACATTCATGTTGTGGGCCTGGATTTGAGTGAAACTCGCCTGCACGATAAAATGGTCCTAGCCAAAGCCACGTAGAGGGTGGTATATGCTAATTATGAATGGTTGGGCAGGCAATTAAGGAAGCGTGAGGTTGAGTTGGAAAATGCAAAAGGAACAATGAGTAGACTATAGAATGAAGTCTGAGCCAAGGATGTTGAAGTAACCCGCATAAGGAAAATTCAAGGCTAGCAACGAGACATGTCCAAGTTGCTTGCAAATGCTCAGAGTGAGAAAGTTTAGCTTCATACTGAAAATGAAAATTTAAAGAAAGATTTAAATGATGTCAGATCCCAAAATGTTGATGATCTTCGAAGGATCGAGATTAAGGCAGAAGAGTCAAGACAAGAAGTCAGAAGACTAAGCTCTGAGTTGGAAAACGCTCTTTGGGAGAAGGGTAAAATAGAAGAAAACACCAGAGCAGGAGAGGCTCAGTTTAACTTGGAGTTAATTGTTGCAAGAGTATTTGGATCCCTCTCTATAATGAGGAGGCTGATAGCTATGCATTGGGAGCAGATAGCGACCGGCGTGTGTGTGTTGGGACCTACCTTGCAATTTTTAAGGGATGTTCATGAACTGAATGCCAAGGTCAGTCTGATGGTTCATCAATTCATACAAAAATGCTCACCCTGAGTGGTGGATTCCCAAAGTATCATCTCCAAATTGAGTATCACCATTGATCATGTTCCTACAAGAGTGGGAATCCCTGATCAACGGGTCACCTTCGTCAAATTCAATGAGATCATCAACTGCCACATGGTTGTGGAAAAATGTAAGGATCACCAGATGGTGTTGAATAAAAGGGTCATTGATATCAAAAAGGACTTCGTCGTCCTGGTTGGTTTTGAGTTGCCCCCTCTTCTTTCCCCAGATGAAGATGCACTGACGATGGAACAAATCAATGAGGCAATCTGATGCAAGATCTAAACCATTGTATAACTTCCAATCTCAAGTGTTGTACCCACAGTGGATGATGTTGAGCATCAAACCTACCCTCTTTCTCAACTTTATTATCACCTGGGTGCGATTTCTTCCAAATGGGGCATCATCTCTTTTAAGGAGGTTTTTGATCTTGAACAATCATACAGGAAAATACGGACCCTTGTTCTACCAACTGATATGGATTGGGAGGCCCAACATGCTACTTTTTTCAAACTCCAGGAACAACCAGAGGCCTACATTTGAATCTTCACAGAGAAAAGAACCCTATGAGTCACCAGAACTGTGAAGTACTTTCTTCCTTCAGTCATTTTATTTTTTGATTTTCATAAATGTCTTTAGTATCAGGTGCACCTGCGCTCAAATAAAATGATCGGAAAGGTGCTCAATTCGCCACATGGTGGCTATGTAGCTTTTACCTTTTTGTCTTCCTTCCGAGAGAAAGTTCATGACACATGTTTACTTGTCAAACATTTTCTTGGGAGCTATATTTGCAAGCTTGGGAGTTTCTGCCTTGTTGACACGTCATCTCTTTGCCACAGGTTATTTACACTACCTATAAAAGTAATCTAATTGAGGAGTTTTTCAAAGTTGGTTGGCCTTTTATTCTCTTTTCCTCAGCTTTTGGGATGGAATTTTTGAGACAGTGCCTGGGAGTGTTGTGATCGATCAACTAGGTCCTTTGCTAGGCTATTGTTTTTAGGATCTGATCATGTATGAGATTTTACCTTGGCTAAAATATCTAAAGAGTATTAATGCAATAGCTGAGAGTTAATGAGAAAAGATCTTTTGTGGTCTAACCAAGGGTCTACGATAAGATCATGTGCTATCAACTATCAACACCTAGCGGCAATTACTTCTGAGCTGAGGTGACTTGTATTTTTTGTTTTGGCTATATATGAAGGGTGACAACACAAAAATGATAGATTTTTCCAAGTGAAAGTTTCTTTGTCAAAAGAAGTGTTTCTTTACTTTTCTTAAGGTTTTTAGAATTATTTTCATAAACAAATTACAAAACTACTTTATTCTGGCATGTTATATCTATTAAGGTTTTAAACTATTGTCAGATTGGCATCCGACCTTTGTTTCAAAGTTCATTTTATAATTAAAGCATGAACTATTGAGGAGAATTTGTTGAGACTATGCATGTATGGTCTTTTTCAAGCTTTCTTTTATATATTGTCATTCTGAATGAAACACTATGTCTTGCAAGTTGTATCTAGATAGTTTAAGTAGCGGATTTCTATGTTTTATGCTTGTATGGTAGAATAGTGGCTTAGGAAAATTAGACTATGTCATTGGACTTTTCTATTTTCCTGAAAGTTGTTATTTTGTTGTGCTATGTTGTATTGGGAGATAGAGTTCTTGTGATTTCTGAAATATTGTTCTTTTACTTAGAAGAAATCTTTATGTTTGATCAAACCTTAATGAACACTTCCTACGGAAAGATGTCAAAGTTTGCACTTTGCTTGCAGTTAGCCTTTGTTGTTCGTTCTCTTTCCAAAAATGAGGGGTTGTGGCATTTTGTGTCTATTTATATCAATCATAGGAATAATTTGGGTTTGAAATGTTGTAAAAGCTTTGGCACATCGCCTTTTATTTTTTATATTTACATTTTCATTCTCACCTTATCTCAAAATCCCAAAGGAAGAGTCAACTTTCTATAAAAAACCCAAAGGTATTCAATGAGACACAATTTGTCCCCCACTCACTAAATTCCCCATAAGACTGTTAGAGAAGCATAAGATTTGATGATCAACAAAATGAAAAGTAGGAAACCCTAAATGAGATCCAATTAAATGAAAATGAATGCAAGATCTAAGTTAGGATGAAAGAGACCCCTAAATCAAAAAACTATAATGTTCAATAAACTGGCTTCACCAAAATGAAACATAGAAAAAGAGGTTCACCATCAATAGGGAATCAATGATGAACCTAGTTTTCATTATGTGTGTGCTTCATTCAATTATGAAGGCCAAAATTTCAAAATAACAATAAAAAGGGGAGTTTTGAGAGCTTAAAATGATGTGTACCTTGTAGAAAACATGTTTTTAGGCCACAAAGGACTCATTCACCTTTATGGTGAATGGGTCCCTATTAGGGTTTTAGAAATTGACTTCTAGGTTTTATTCCTCTTAGTATGCACTCCTAGATCCTAGGTTATCACTACTTCAAGCCTTACTGAGGACTCATTCTCCTTTAGTGGCGAATGGGTCCTTTTTAGGGTTCAAAAAACTGACTTATGGGTTTTTTTTTTTAAAGTGTGCACTCATAGTTCCTAGATTTTTAGCTCCCGAAAGTTTGAAAAAAATTTGTAGCTTCAATTCTTTATTCTTGTACTATAAATGACAATCTTGCAACTTGACAACTTTAACAATTTTGCTTCAAATTGGTTCTCCACTTGATCCTCAGCCTGTAAATCTGCAAACACACATTCAAGGGGAGGAAAAATTGTTGATTGTTAATGAATAGGGGTTTGCCTTGGTCAAACCCCTTTTAGGTAATTAAACCAAATGATGAAAGAGTGAAATTGAAGCATGAATTTGAAATTATGAAATGTTGATACTTTGGAAGTTGTTTTGGAGTATAAATTTGTAAACTAACATGAAGTGGCCATGAATAATGTAAATCTTGATCTCAAATATGATGTGAAACAATGCTTGCAAGATGGATCTTCAATGCTACATCAACAATATTAGCTCAACAACATGCATGCATGCAATATGCCCTTGACATGATGAAATGATCTTAAATTTCTACAATAAAACCTTGATAATCTACCTTGAAATTCCTTTTAATTGCTCTTGTAAACTGTTGTGAACTCAAACTTTCTATAATGCATGAATTCTTTGAAGTCTAGGAGGAAACTATGTGAATTAACCCCTTATTTATACTAATTTTAGAGATTAACCCTAAAATTAAAATAATTCAAGCTGACATCAAATCTAGGAATGAAAATTATTAAAATCCTAAGTATGTGTAGGATCATCATGGAAAAAAAGGCCCTTAAGTGGCAAAAAATTTAGAAAGATTAGAATTAGGCAACTTGATGTAAAAATTTGAATAAGTTATCTATATTATTTCAAAAATATGTAAGAATAGAATTTGTAGTAAATTGAATGTAGTTTCTAAAATACTAGGTTTTTTTTTAAATCTATTTGGTGAAAATTTGAAATTTCAATGGAGTAGTAATTAAATTTGGGTAAAAATACAAAGTAGGTTCATCTAACAACCCTAACCACAATAAAATGATAATATTTTTTAATAATATTTTAGATATAAGTAGAGGACTCATGTCTGGATGCATATTTTTTTGTAATTTTTCCAAGTAATAAATTAATTATGATTTTCTTATTACAAATTTTAAAAATATAAAAACTTGTATGTCGACCACCTTAACTTAGTCAAAACTTCATGAAATTCATTTTTTTCTTTAATCCTATAGTATGCAAAGCATAGAATGTGACACATGTTTTGGATTCAAAAATGTGATATGGTTTTGAAAGATATAGATGTTTTTCAATTAGCCTATCAATTAGTACTTTAGTCATAATT
Source organism: Sequoia sempervirens (assembly GCA_007258455.2). Lineage (NCBI taxonomy): Eukaryota > Viridiplantae > Streptophyta > Pinopsida > Cupressales > Cupressaceae > Sequoia > Sequoia sempervirens. Next base: position 11,047 of record VDFB02331903.1, read on the forward strand.
CAAATAGAAAATGAATAATAATTATTTATTGAATTCAAAGAAAAGCATAATTTATATTGGTGGAAGAGAATATCCTTTAAAACCCTTTTGTTTCATCAATTTTGGGTTAAAAAAGTCATCAACCACATACCCATCATATTTCCACTTTTTGGCCCATCATGATCCTGCACATACCCTCCTACCAGAATTAAATTCAAAAAAGGGGTTTCCTATTCAAGGAGGACCCATTTTCCACTAAAGGAAAATGGGTCCTAAAACAATTTTCTAGGACCTTACTTCGGAGGGTGGAAAGAACATCAAAAAACCACCTCAAAAATGCATAGAAAGGGATGTCCTATATAAATAAATACAATGTAAATATACCTATGTACATGTGTGTAAGTGAAGTTCATTCAATTTTCACAAATATGTCTTTATATTTATAATAGCAACCATCCAAGTTGAATTAATTACTATTGCAATTTTCTTTTGACAATGCTTGAGTTCTTTTCATGGAATGATAATATAAACTAGCAATAATACCTCATATTCACTCACAAAGCTATCCATATCACTAGGTTTTTTTTTTTACACTATTCTATTTTTAAAATTAGATCAAAATTTATTTATTTTTACCCATTTAGCGGACCTCTATTTTTCCACTCAATATTTTGTAAATGAAAATAATTATATAAATGTTTTCTTTCTGTAATATTGTATAATTCTTGATTTCTCCATTTACACTATTGAAGGCTATTAAATAAGATAGATCTCTAATACTTTTTATGTTTTTAGGTGTGATAATAGAAGGGTATTCTTAGATTGAAAATAATTTACATCTTACATAGCATGCTATAATTACTCAATATATACATATATAAGGTGGCTATGAGTACTTACTTTACTATTGTTTTAAAAAAAATATAGTCAATAAACTAATAATTCAAGTCAACCATTGGCATATGCATTTTTGTATGTAGATAAATCTCACTATTGAATCTCATTATTGTCAACCCTATATACACAAAATTAACATAATTTATGTAGTGAAATTGACATTGACCCCAATACATAATTTGTGCACATCAATACTAATTCTTATATGGGTAGAATTATTTTGACCCATTACTCTTTTTATACATAACAATATCATGATATTTACATGGGGAGATTTGTATTAACCCAACACTCTATGATCTATCAATGCATAGAAATATCACATTTTATAAGATCAAATGTATATGTTGCCCCAGTATTCCCAATTCACAACCATAAATTTATTGCTAGCAAGCCATCACTATGCATCAATAAAATATAGCTATAATTTTGGTTATTAGGTCATTACTATAGCCAAGGATTGAATAAAATAAGGATTTGAATACATTAACTTATATATCTACACTCTTAGAATACATATATAGGTTTATGTTAGTGTAGTGTTAAGTTTAACTTAGGTTAATTACTTGGGTGGTTATTTCCCTATCAGGTAGTTTTTCACCCGTTTCATATTTTTCATGCCTTTAAAAGGCTTGTACAATATGCAATTTTTTCATCTCATTTATGAATACCATTCTCGATATTTGGCAGAATAGTTGTGTTTTCTTTTATCCTATGTGTGAGGGTGATTTTCTATTGCAGGTTAAGGATCTTGGGAAGGAGCTACCATCTCCTACATGGTATCAGAGATCCTCCTCCTACTCACCTTCCTGGAGAGTTTCTAGTGAGGAGATTTGGGAGAAAAAAATTCTTGCTAAAGTTTCTTGGCATTTGAAATTTATTAAATTTCAAAGTTTCCTTATTTTTTATTTTTCTTGTTGAGGAGAGGGCTGATTTTTGCTGTGAGATGTTGGATGCAAATGAAGGCCTGATTCAACATTTTCCAAGCTGTATTTGAATTCACCAGTCATATCATGAGATTCTATTAGGTTTTTTTTTTCAGTTTGAAACAATATCACCTCTAGTGGACGCACGATTTCTTGCACTTGAGGAAGTAAATTTTAGTTTGTGGAGGTGTTATTTTCCATTGTTGTGTGTGATATATTCCATCATGTGCATTTTTATTAGAAGAGATATTTTTTCTGTTGCGGTGATTTCCCTATATTGTGGCCGTGATTATTGAGTACCATAGAGGAACGTTTTTGAGGAGGAATTTGACATTTTTTCATTCCTTAGGTGGCCTAATTCTAGTGGAGGTATGAATTTATGCATCGATAGAGTATTTGAATGAAATGAGGGTGGATGGTTACAGAGTGTGGACACCAAAAAAGGATGTGCAACTTCCTTGTTCACACCAAAAGGGGAATGAAGAGGGATCCAATTTCACAATGTTCACACTCTAGGATACCTTAGAGACCTAAACCCAATGAAGGATATGAGAGATTTGAATGTAATATATCCTTGAAAATGAATGAAAACAAGAAAGGGATTCACCACCAAGTGCAAAATTGGAAAATGTAAAACGTTTCAAAACATAGTGTAGTATGCAAAATGACCTAGAAAAATGAATAAAAATGCAAGCAAAACAGAATAGGAGAGTGAAATAGAAAGTGTTCACTTGGAAATGTGTTGAAGACTAGAATAAAGACTGGAAATGTTGTTGATTCTAAAATTTTGACCTATTGGGACTCATTCACCATTCTAAGCGAATCAATCCCAGATCTAGAAAACTGCATTGGAGCCTGTTTTGGCCAAATGGGTATCCAAATCTGCAAAAACCTCTAAAAATCGGTACAGTTGGACTCATTCACCACTAATAGCGAATGAGTCCACTTTGACTTTTCTAAAAACCCAAAAGTGGAATCTAAAGCTCTTGGTCTGCTCTTTCTGCTCCTCTAGGTTTCTAGATATGAAACCCTAATTTCTGACACTGTAAGTGAGTTTTTATGGATATTTTGACCTAGCCAATAAAGAGATTACTTCAAATTGTTTTCAACCTATTCTTCAATCATCTCCAAGCCTTTAAATTACTCTGATATGCAATCCCACAAAGAAATAGAACAAAAGTGTTGATTGTTAGGGCATGGGGGTTTGCCTTGGTCAAACCCCATTTAGGTAATTAAACCAAATGAAGAAATAAGATGAAGCATGAACATGAAATAATAGAATTAGAAACTTTCCATGATGATAGATCTTGAATTTCTGCAACAATGGATGAAGAATCTACCCTTGAATGCCTTAGAAAACTATCTTGATGACTTGAAATGCTAAAACCCTAGCTTGTTTGACTTGAGATGGATAATGAATGATGAATGAATAATGAATTAGGGTTTAGAAGCTTGTTTATATAGGAAATCCACCTAAAATTCCCATTAATTTGATCCCCAAGGTTGAAATTGAAGAAAATTAAACTTAAACCCTATTTTTTCCCGCTCAAACCTCAAAAATGGCCCAAATGGGACTCATTCGCCCAAAGTGGTGAATGGATCCCACAGGGGCTCTTTTGCTAGCTGGGATGTTGGGGAGTGATGAAATCAGGTTTATATGTTGATATAGTCAATTCTTTGATCAAAATATGCCTCGAGATGCACAATATGGAGTCATAGCAGCCTATTAATGATGATATAAAGGTTGATTAGGGATAGCGACACAAATTTCAATGTGAAAGATTAAATACACTTTACAATATTAAAATGATGTCCACGTAGCCTAGAAAGGCACAACATTTAAAGTGAATGTGTAAAACACTACAACACTAGATTTAAACTAAATTTAATTTACAAGACTTCTAGATTAATGTGAGAATGCAATTAACTATATTTTACAATTTCAAATTAAATGAAAATAGGTCCATTAGACTTCAATACTTAATAAAAGTCTAGAAAAGTGTGAAAGTCATTTACAACACTTTACAACACCTTTACAAGACATCAATAAATGCATTTTATTTAGTTTGTAAGGGTCCAAGACCTAATGTGGATGTGTAAAACACCTCAAAACACTAGACCAAGGTGAAATTAAATCCAATTTATCATTAATTATTCCCAAATCAAGCAAGGAAAATGTGTACTTTTTTCTACGCTACATTTAGCTCCCACTTTAGGGAGAGGATGAACTTGCTTCAAACTCACACTAAAGTAGACATTCAAGAGGGGTCCAATCGTACAAATGCAGATGGTCTAGGATAACAAAGATGAAGGAAGAAGTCAAGCCCCTAGGATGCAAGATGCTAAGTCAAACTGACATAAGCGCAAAAGGAATCACACAAGGTGAATGATTTGCAACAAAATGAGCTATGCAATCATGCAATGGAAATAACTAGAAGGAAAAGAAGTGAAAATGAGTAGAAATAAAAAGGTGGATCAAGCTTTGACCATTTGTCCAACACATTGTGGATAAGATCTAAGTTGTTTGTCAGAAAATGCATACTCACTCTGAGGTGATGGAACTCTTGGTTGTCTGCCAGGTGAAAGGTCCTAAAAGGTGAGAAACATACACTCATGGCTAGTAGACACTCACACACACGCAAGTGGCTATGGGGAAATTCATGCCTTGAAATGGGCTCCCCACTCAAACCATACCAAAGCTATACCTCTTGATAACTTTAATAAGGTACCACAAAAATGATCTTCGATCTCCATGATGCAAGCAAAGCTTTGTATGCTTGAAACTCAGACATTGTAAATGCAAAATAGTGCAAGGAATGTTCAAAGGTATTTTGCTTAGTTTGTGCAAGCTCTCATCTTAGGGAGCATTGTACCTAATGTTTCCAAGAGAGGATGTGTCAAAGAAGTATCATTCTCTTGGAGGGAATCAAGCCCAATGACACCACCAAGAAAAGGATGCATTGCAAGAAGAAAGGAATCACGCAATGAAATATGAGTGTGAATGTATTCCCCCACTTTAAAGCGGTTGCTAACACCATTACTATGAGAAATTGCTTTAAAGTAGAAGAAGACATGAGAGCTTATTCAGAAATCCCTTATGCCAAGTCATTTGTTTCCTATAAGCTACGTCATGAAAAAGGTAGTATGTCACATGCAAGCCAACTCAAGGCATGTCATCCACATCCCAAGATTAATCTTAGATGTACATGAAAGGTTAACAACTAGTCAAATGAGACAATGACAAGTGACATACAAGGACAAGGCTACCTATCCCCTTGCCCCCACTTAGTGCAGGACAAGGGTGGGATAAAATGATTGATAAGATGCATGGTAGAGTGAAAATTAGTATCAATTAGAGGAATTAGGTGCCCCCACATAAGGGAGAGTATCAAACTCCTTAAGACATTGGATTTTACTACTCAAAGCCTTACATTCATTAGTAGAATGACCATGAACTCTATGATATGTGCAAAATGAATGTTTGTAGTAGAATTTCTTTCATGTTCTTGGACGAAGGGATATCAAGTAATCTTGGAGTAGCCTTGACAAGATACCCTCTTGATCAATGATAGAAGGTGTTCGCATAGTTTGGGGAAAAGATACCTCTTGCTTAGTACAAGGTATCATACTTATGCAAGACTCTTTAGATTGTGAGATTTTGTTATTTCCTTTAGAGGGGGCTGTAAAATTTAACAAATTCAAATAATTAGTGTTTTGTGAGATGGCATTGACATTAAGCGAAGATATCTTTGTTTGTTTCATTTCTTGCAAAGGATAAATTTGAAGACCACTAGTGTCTATTAGTTCAAGATACATTACTATTAAAGTTGGCTTAGAGAAATCTCATGTGATAGTGTTGATGTTGAGTGAAGGCTTGTTTATTTATATCAGAGGAAAATAACCAAGACCATGAGTTTTTTCTTGCATGTTAGGATCGATGGGGACACAGATACCTTGTTCTCTAGCACCAAATCCTTTTCCAATATATCCAAGTTTTTTCATAAGCTCATAACATTTTCCATAAAAAATTTTAATCTCTTTTGGATTAGGTGGTTGTTCATGATTAAGTTCATCAAAATTTGTCATGTAATTTGTTGCCTTTTGTTCCAAAGTGGTTGAGGTGGATGCTTTTGAAGGGTCTTCCAAATTTTGTGTTGACATGATTGCTTGTTCATTTCCCTTATTTGAATCTTTGTTTATGATCTTGTACTCACCCATGAATGTATGTTTGAAATCTAAGGAACCCCAATCATCTTCTAATAGCTTTGTAACTTCGTCAATGTGTTTTTCTTTATCTTTTTGTTGCATGGGTTCCACTTGTGTGGTTGGTGTTAATTTGGTTAAGGGATTGTTTTTTTTTTTCTCAAGTTGTAAAACACTATAAGGATCAGGATCAACATCAAGTGTGTACACTTTGTTGTTGTAGATGTATTTGATTTTTTGATGAAAAGATTAGAAGGCACCCCATTCATTGCATGAATCCATGGTCTACCTAAGAGAAGATTATATGAAAGTTCATGAGGCATAACATGGATCTGTGTTTCCAATGCGGCCTTCCCAATTGTAAGAGGTAAAGAAATCACACCAAGCATTTTTTTTTGACATTATCAAATCCCTTAATAGATAAAGAATCAAGTTGCAGGTTTGATTTATCAACACCAAGCCTATCTAGAAGGCTCACACTACACACATTAAGGGTAGAGCCATCACCTACAAGAGTTATCTTTATCCCTTTTCATTTGTATTGAGCTATGATCACGAAAGCATCATTTTGTTTTTGTACTTCCAAAGAGGGGAGTTCACATTGGTGGAAAACAATGTTAGCATTTATTCCTTGAATTATGGTTGTTGTTTCATTTGTTTGCACATTAGAAGGGGTAGGAACTTGTTGTAAGGTTGTTTGAATCATGTTGTGATAGTGAGGGGAAGCTTGAATAAGGTCCCATAAGGATATCTTTGCATGAGTATTCTTTGGTTGTTCAACAAGATTATACTCTTTTCCACGAGGAGGACCTAGTAAGATAGGGTTAGGTAAGATAGGATTAGGCAGAGGTAAGGGTGTTAGGGTTGGTTGCGGTGGTTGTGGATTTTTCCTACTATTATATGTATGAGCAATGGTATTATGACTCGGTTGTTGTGAAACATTGTTCTTAGGTGGGTAAAGGACAAGCTCGGATTTGTTTTAAGGTTTTTTCTTGTGTGATATTGGGTAAAGGATGATTTGTGGTTGAATAAGATTAACTTCCTTTAGCGAGTGAGAGTCTAATTTTTTCCCTTCATCTTCTTCTAAGGGCATAATATCATTATTTTCAATGCTTTTCTTTTGTTGCACCATGATATCCTCCCTAGAAGGAGAGTTTTTAGGAGAACGGCCAACTAGATATGCATGATATTCAAAGGTTTGTTCTACGAAAATGACTTCATTGCAAGTAAGGGAGTTATCAATGGTGAGATTATCTTGTTTAGCAATAGTGGGGATATTGGGAGAAGGATCTATTTGATTGTCCTTTTTCTCAAAGGTCTCATTCACTTGTTTCATATTATCTACCTTAGTAGGAGAGCTTGTAATATGTTCACCACATTCCATGGTTAGAATTTGTAAACTATCTTCATCACAAGTAGAGAGGCATCAAGAGAAGGACCACTATGATTTTCAAATAGATTTTACCAAATGGTAGGAGCATTAGGGAAGGGAGGAACAAGATTCACATGATTCTTAATAGGTATATCTTCTAACACCAACCTATCCTCTTTGCATCGAGGAGGGATATTAGAAGAAGGAAAATTTTGATTGTTATGGTTAGGAAGAATAGGTAAGGTGATGTTTAGAAATGTTTCTATGATCTCATCTTCTTGTTTTCTAATGTCTTCCAAAGGGGGAAGAGGAGAGGGACAATCAAGACTCTCAATGCTTGTATCTTCTTTCACCAAGATACCTTTGTCACTAATAAGAGAGGTATTGGGAGAAGAACAAGTATGATTGTTATGATTTTCTACACTTGCATCCTCTTGTGTTATGACATTCTTACTAATCCGGTAAGTACTAGGAGGGTATGCAACATGCTTATCAAAGGTTTTACTTTGCTATCCTAGATTATGCCCATGAAAAATAGAATCATACAAGCCACTTGATATTCTAGAAATACTAAATGCTTGAAAAGAACACATGCTAACATAAGAAGGTAAATAAATTGTAATGCAATGAATTAAATATTTAAATGCAATTTTCAGATGTGAAACAAGGTAGTGTGTTGAATACATTATGCAACAACCTAAAAGATGAAATGTGAAACTGAGCAATGCATGAAATGAGTTATTTTAAGCTAGATCTATTGAAATGAATGTAACAGAAACTCAACCAACTTATACAAATAGGAAATGGTAGTAAACAAAAGTGTAGAAACATGGTTTGTAGTGTTGTAAAAGGTAGTTTCATGGGTGTAAAGGGACTAATTCGCCCAAGGTGGCGAATGAGTACCAGTGGGGATTTTTTTTAGAATTGCTAGATTTTTTTATCAATTTTTATGTTCTTTGTGCTATATGATGCAAACCTAAGATGAAAATGCAGAATTTCAGAATTTTTCAATGATTTGAGATGCAAAAGGGCAACCTATATGCACTTTCACTAATGCAAAATGTTAAAACCCTAGAATGCAAATTAACTAATGCAAACCCTAATGCAAAGTTAATGTGAGCTAGATATAGGATGATGATAGACTCCAAATCAGAATTATTATGTTCAAAAGCCAGGTTCACCAAAATTTGGACACCAAAAAAGCATGCACAACTTCCTTGTTCACACCAAAAGGCGAATGAAGGAAGAGGGATCCAATTTCTCAATGTTCACACTCAAGGATTCCTTCGAGACCTCAACCCAATGAAGGAAATGAGAGATATAACTATAATATATCCTTAGAAATGAATGGAAACAAGAAAAGGGTTCACCACCAAGTGCAAACTTGGAAAATGTAAAATGTTTGAAAACACAATGTAGTATGCAAAATGACCTAGAAAAATGAATAGAAATGCAAGTAAAACAAAACAGGAGAGTGAAACAAAAATTGTGTACCTAGAAATGGGTTGAAGATTGGAATAAAGAATCAAATTTTTGTTGATTTTAAAATTTTGACCTACTGGGACTCATTAGATCCATTCTGGGAAAGTTAGTCCTAGATCTGGAAAACTGCACTAGAGCCAGTTTTGGCCAAATGGGTATCCAAATCTATAGAAACCTCTAACTAATAGGTACAATGGGACTCATTCACCACTAATGGAAAATGAGTCCACTTTGACTTTTCTAAGAACTTGAAAGTTGAATCTAAAGCTCCTGGCCTGCTCTTTCCACTCCTCCATGTGTCTAGATCTAAAACCCTAATTTTTGGCACTATAAGTGACTTTTTGTGGATATTTTGACCTAGCCAATAAGGAGATGACTTCAACTAGTTTGAAACCTATTCTTCAATCATCTACAATCCTTTAAAGTACTGAGATATGCAATCACACAAAGAAATAGAACAAAAGTGTTGATTGTTAGGACATGTGGGTTTTCCTTGGTCAAAACCCATTTAGGTAATTAAACCAAATGAAGAAATAAGATGAAGCATGAACATGAAATAATAGAATTATAAATTTTCCATGATGATAGATCTTGAATTTATGCAACAATGGATGAAGAATCTTCCCTTGAATGCCTTAGAAAAGTATCTTGATGACTTAAAATGCTAAAACCCTAGCTTGCTTGACTTGAGATGGATAATGAATGATGAATGAATAATGAATTATGGTTTAGAAGCTTGTTTATATAGGAAATACACCTAAAATTCCTATTAATTTGATCCCCAAGGCCGACATTAAAGAAAATTAAACTTAAACCCTAATTTTTCCCACTCAAACCTCAAAAATGACCCAAATGGGACTCATTCGCCACCTTAGGCGAATGCATCCCACCTGGATGGAACTCATTCACCAAAAGTGGTGAATGGGTCCCACAAGCGCTCTTTTGTCAGCTGGGATGTCGGGGAGTGAAGAAATCAGGTTCATATGTTTTTGAAAGAGGAAAAAATGGGTTTTAAAGGGACCCAAAACCACAAAGTTTACAAAACAAAAGATAAGATCGTCAAAGACACCAAAAGAAAAGGTTGCAAAAACAACAACAAAGACGAGTCCATAGCCACCAAAAAAGCCAGCAAAGGCCACAAAACTAAAAAGCCAGACAAAACACTAGCAACAACTAAATTTGGGCCTTTAATATTTCTACAATCTCTTCCAAGTTGTTCATATCCCGAACCCCTTTAAAAA